>VZRS01007228.1:97160-314740 GCA_013398055.1 Ifrita kowaldi
CTGGATGTGACAAATTTTCTGACCAGGTAGAAATTAGTTTTGCATACATAGCAAGACTCATGAAAAGTGACAGTTGGGATACAAGGGCATACAGGAAAAAAATAATGGATAAGATCCTAGTTTGCTAATAAAAAGCAATGATACCTAGAAACAGTATGAGAAAACAGATTCCTCTAAAACTACATGTGAAATCTGATTATTTTTTCTTGACTGTAGCTTAGTTATATGTTGTAGTCACAGAAATAATTTGACTTACTTTGTGGCTGTTGATGGTAAAGTTAAACTTCAAATGTTGCAGCATGTCACTATATCATGGAATCATAGAATGGTTGAGGTTGGAAAAGTTCTCTAGAAGTCATTCAGTCCAATCCCCCTGATCAAGCAGGCCCACCTAGAGGTGGTTGCCTAGGATCATGTCTAGGTAGCTTTTGAATATCTCCAAATGTGAGAGACTGCACAACATCTCTGGACAACTTGTGCCCAGAGATCAACAATCTTCTCAGTGAAAAGAGTGATTCCTGATATTCAGAGGGACCCTCCTGTTCTTCAGTTTGTGCCCACTGTCTTTTTCTATCATTGTGCACCACTGAAAAGAGCCTGGCTCTGATCAGATAAGATCCCCCTGAGCCTTCTCTCTCCTGGCTAAATGGCCCTGGATCTCTCAGCCTTCCTCTGTCTGAGAGGTATTACAATCTTAGTGGCCCTTCACTGGACTCTCTCCAGTAGGTCCACATATCTCCTGCACTGGGGGGATCAGAACTGAGCACAGTGCTCCTGATGTGGCCTCAGTAGTACTAAGCAGACGGGAAGGATCATCTCCCTTGACATAATGACAATCAATTATCTGAGGCAGCAAGGGCACACTGTTGGCTTGTGTAGAGCCTTATAACCAGTGGCATTCCTTAGGGATCCATAGAGGGTCCAGACTTACCCAACTTGTTTATCAACCTGCACCTGGACAAAGGGATAGAATGCACTCTCAGCAGCTTTGCTGATGATACAAAACTCGGGGGAGTGATAGATACACCTGAAGGCTGTGCTGCCGTTCTGTGGGACCTTAGGCAGGAGAGTTGGGCAGAGAAAAACTAGCGAGGTTCAACAAGGACAAGTGCAAGATACTGGACCTGGGAAAGAATAACCCCAAATACCAGTACAGGTTGGGGGCTGACCCGCTAGAGAGCAGCTCTGCAGAGAAAGACCTCACCTTCTTTAACGCCTCTTTTTAAATCTCAATACCCCTATTCAATGTTGTTGCGGTGGCTCAGGCCCCGCAAGGCCCTGAACTCATCTCCTGGGTGCGTTTCCCCCCCCCGCGACAGTATTGCGGAGGACAAGGACTCCATCTCAGACCCAGGAGATGGCACGTCAGCACCTGGAAATGGCATGTCGCCCGAGTTGCTAATCTAACAGTCACCGCCTTTAAGGCGTTCCCGAGGGCAGGCCGTTCCGTCCCCCGTTCCAGAGAGTTCCGTCTGTTCCTACTGTTTATTGGTTAATGATCGTGTGCATATTTATGTTGTTGAGTTTAAATATTCATAATGTTCCAGAAGCTTCTCCAGTTCCTGTGTCCCCATTGGTTTTGGTGTTGTTGTCCCGCCTCTCGGTTGTTCCCATTGGTCACATGTCAATCCCTATCAAACTGTGATTTGCTGTACCTTTTCCCCGCCTTGTCTCCTCCCAGTACTGTTACTCTGTATAAAACCCCACGTCCTGAAAGTTCTGCGCCTGTTTGGGACCCTTCCTCCTTGTGCTCAATAAACTCCGTTCCTGCGTTTCACTCGAAGAGGTCCTCCTCAGCGCCTTTGTTCCCGCCGTCTTCTCGCCACTTCGATCTTTCTCCAGCTCGACCCGCATCACTGCGGTGCGCTCCTCTTTGAGACTTGCAGGCCCATTGCCTAGCAGCTCCTTGGTCGCCAAGCAGTAGTCTCCTGACAGGGCCACCGGGCAGCCCAGGAGTCAAGCGAGACCGCACAATGTTAAAAAAATTTTGTGTGAACCTCATAAATCAATTTCATTTCTGTTGGCTCAATATATTTTTTCAGCACATACAGCCCAATATTACCAAAACCTGCACTTTTAGGATTACTGAACTGTGCTGGTGGATATTAAACATTTAAACTGGATCTGATTAAAAAAAATATATATTATCAGCTGTCAGATTTCAAGATCGCTTTCTTATCCAGTCAAGAAATTGACACAGAAAACAAGAAAAGCCAAATGCTTTCTGTGTCAAATACAAAATTGTTTATATTCCATTCTTTTCTATATCCAAGAGTGAAGCCTATAACTTCCTAGGGCCTTACAAATACTTTCTCAAATAATTTGAATAAATCTGTGCAACCTGTATAAAGAAGCTATGTCATTTGTAAATAAAAGAAAATTGTCTTTAAAAGTCTCTGTAGTCATGTTTGTGAAAACGGACAATTTTTTTGATTTTACATTGCATTCTATTTGTCCCTGTGTGGTGACTTACAGCAAAGCCAGGTTGTTTAGACCCATGACACAACACCACAATATGAGAAAATGGGGGTACACTAAGCAGAGAGACAGAGGTATACTAAGGTGTTCAGCAAGAAATAGTTGCTGAGGGAATAACATTTGTTAAATTATTTGCACTGTAAAGCCTGGATTATATCTGTGTCTCTGTGAAATAAATTGCTTCAGCCAGATCAATTTTCCTGTATATTCAGCCCTATTGTGTTTGACTCCTTCCTTTAAAGGTTGTTTAGCCATAGTCCTACTTAATTTCTACCTCATTTTCTAATATTGGATCTCATGCTCACATAGACTATTTTTATTTTTCCATCTCAGACCTTTTTCTTTCTAGTGAATTCATGTTATTTTTATACCTTGTGACAATCTTCATATCCAGCTCTGACTTTGACCCTCTTCACTTACCCACATTCTTCCTGCTGGTCTGATTTCTCTCCTTTTCCTCCCCTGCTGGGTCATTGCTCATTATCCAATCTTAATGTACACTTTCAGACCTCTCTAGCTCACAATCTGAATTTTTCCTCTTTTCCCCGTTCCAGATCCTGGATATTTATCATTCCACTTTTGACATATAAGCTCTTCAAGAACTTTGTTTTATTCTATCATAGAGTCATAGTTTCCTGCCTTTGGCAGCTTCAGTCTTCCTGCAGGTACTGACATTCCACATACATAGAGTCATGCACATTCTGAAATCTTCACTGAAATGTTACCCTTTCCTTCTCTCATTACTATCTTACTTCCTCTTTCTCCAAATTCAGATGCTCTAAATTCATTCCAGAGTGATTCTGTTCTACTAAAATATTTTTCTTACAAAATGAGAAAACGAACTGGTATTCAGTGTAATCCTTCTTTAGTTTTGCATAAATTGAAAAAAAATATACAGAAATCTGTGCTAATAATTTATTTTTAATGGCATCCCTTTACTGCAACAAGCAGTTTGTATAATCCATAGAAGGCAGATTAATATCTTATTCTTCAAGACACAGTATCTGTTTTTTTCCATTTATTTAAAATGTTCAAGTAAAATACAGTATGAAAGCAATTTCATTTCAGCTGAAGATGCTTCTAAGTGTCTATGTATTTTAAACAGCAGAATACATGTTCATATACTTCATCTTCAATGTGAAGAAAAGATAGAGTGTCTTTAGAAAAATATGGAGCTATGAAATGGCTGGGCAGCATACCATGTAGACTTAAATTGAATGGTTATAGTTTCATATATTTTCAATAACATTTTTGTATGGGTGAGTGCTTTCTGCATCCTTTTTCTATGCAAATTACTAATTTATTTCCAATCACTGGGCCAGCAAAAAAGGTGTGTAGAAAACAGAATTATTTTTTCCCTATTTGGTGCTAATATCTATTTTGAACATCCAATGAAAACATGCACACTGCTAGAAACTCAACTAAAAGATCATTTTAAAAAGTAAAGCTTGAGTCACAGGAGACCATTTGATACATTCTTTTTGCATTATTTTGTGAGAAAAAAATCATTAATACCCCCTTTTTGCTAGTTTATAGCATCAAAGGCAATGAAAAATAATGAAGTTGCCAAGAATTAAAAAAAATGGAAAAAAAAAAAGAGAAAAGAAAAAAACATCACAAAAATATTTGCTGCTGTATGTAACAGGTTATTTTTTCTAGATTCTAAGCTTCTCAGATAAAGGTGTATACATCTTTAATTTAATTTTTTTTAAACTGCTTTTTAGATGCTACATACACACATTAATGACCAGTTGAATATAGATGATACTCATCAGGCTTAATCATTCCTCTTCTATGTTCCTTATTCTAGAAACAACTCCACGTAAACATCCATTAAGAACTAATCTTCCTGTATTTCTTTTTCATTGTTCAGAAGTAAACCCCTTTCTTTTATTCTTTCTTTCCTTGCTAGATTGCACATTTTCAGAGTTTACAACGTTTTGGTACCCACTGAGCTCTGGGAAACTGGTGTTAACAAATACATTGATTTCCTGTTATAGTGGAGGAGACATGTTGTTAGGTTTCTCTCTGTAACTCCAATGTAAAGTAGCATTGCACAGCACGTACTTCATTCATGGATTGGGTTCTTAAAAATGCAAGTGCTTATGTTTTAAGTAATCTTGATGCAGCTTCTGGATTTAGCAGTACATCAGCTAAGATGCCAAGAAGGTAACAAAAGGCCTTTTGGCACACACACAAATCCCACTTTGGATTGAATTTAACTGCCTAATGTTGTCTGAGAGAATTTCTTCTGGCCTGATGACTTTCCTGTCACAGAGGAGCTAAAAATAAGAAAATGTCACAAAGGCAGTGCACACAGCTCAGAAACTGAGTATTTCGGGCAGTTTCTGAACAAAATGAGGTATTTTAACCCACAAGTCACTGCAACAATTTACACAAATGTGCATCTCAGAGTTTGCATCTGGTACTTTTCACAGAAAATTAGTCTATCATAGTCTTATATTACTTCCTAGAAAACAAAAGTCTGTACAATTAAGGCAATTTGAAAGAAATATATCATGCCAGACTTTTAATAATGGTGTACAAAAAATTCAGTCACTAGGAATTAAAGGTTTTATGGTAAAGTATATCTAATCCACTGACAGTATCATGCCTTTTGGGGGAACCAAGGGCATACCATTTGTTGTTTAGCTGCCGCTATTAAGGCTGTCTATTAGAAAAGGCAAAGCTAGTGACGTTGACAAAGGCAGTCAGGAACTCATAAGAAATGGTCCTAGCATATATTAAATACTGTTACATAGATGTCTTTTTTTTTTTTTTTTTTTTTTTTCTTTTAATCATGGTAGCCTTTATAAAGTTTAACAAGGAATTTAAGATTAATTTAGCGTAGTCCAAGTTTAAGAGTATTCATGTGAACAGTGATAACTTTGGTCCATTGTTACCACCATCACACATTTTCCATTACCAGTATGAAGACTTACTCTCTTATCCAATGGAAGATGACATTTTAGAGTTTTTGGCATTGACTGAGAATCCTTTTTCCATCCCAAGATGGGAATCTGATTTTAAGACAATATTACTAATTTACGTTCATGTTTCCTGATCCCAAAACAGGTTATGTTGTTCAAATTTTAACACTAGAGAGTTGTTAGAATTTATGTTGTTAGTATTTACCGGACCTGTAACACTTTTTCTACCAACAATGATAAACTTCTGTTCATAGTAGATTCCGCTGTCAGTAAAAACTTGAAGATTGCCAGCACCAGAATTTTCACATTTTCTCCATCTTGCTTCCTTTAAATGATTACGATAGACTGTGCAAGTGTAAAAACCTATGTTTCACTGAATTTTATTACTCTCAGCACAGAATTTAGCTGAGTCTTCAAAATTCAACACTTTATTCAACAGATGAATGAACAAAAATCAGCAAAAAATCTATTTGTCAGAAAATGGATAATATTTCAAAAACTATGTATCATTGTTAAAAAATAACTTTCAACTACTTTTATGTCTTAAAAGTCTTACTATAAGGCAGTTTTTGTGATATGAATTAGGCGTTTTAAAAACAGGCCACTGTAAACAAATGCACCACAAAGAAGAGATTCGTTTCCTGTTCCCCACCTTTAGGATTAATTACATTACACCTAGTACCTCTACTAAGTATTACTTAAAAAAACAGCTGGTATGGAAAAGAAATTATTCTGCCCATTTCTTATGAACAGAGTATTTGATGAGGTTTGGAAAGTACTTTCTATAGGAATACTGTTCTAGAGTCGTTTAGCACTCTAGCAGCCAAGCAAAAACTGAGCTTAGTCATTTGAAAAACAGTATACGAAAATCTTATTGGAAGTGCTAAAACAACTTCCTTTCAAGATACACATAGCTGAGGGCAAATTAAGTGTGTTCTTGAGTAAATGCAAACGGAAACATCCAATACCAAAATCTATTTAATTTATGTTGTTATTTATAGCTATTGCTTAAATATCTCCTCCATAACTTTTCTCAGTCACTCGCTCTTTCTGTGCTATTCTGCCATATTCTCTGCTCTAGCAGAGAGAGCAGAAATTTCCATCTTTTTGTCCACATCTGCTAGTTTCTAATTCAGTATTCTCAGAACTCAGATGTTCTCATTATACTGACAATATGATAATTTGTCTTTCTGGTTTAACCCTCACCTAGGACAATCCTTTAGCATCTGGTCTGGAGATCCTTCTCCCCCCATTCAACCTTTTATCACAAAAACTCAGTTAGAGACATTGTACTCTCCTGTTTTCTTTCCTTAAGTAATACTGCTCTTTGTTATGCTGTAATTTGTCTAGTCCTTGATAATCTCTACTCCTTCCCTTTTCTTCTAACATCTTTGTTGACACCTTAACATCTGCTTAGGTTTTGATAACCTGAGATAACACATTTTTTTTTTCAGTTGTTCTCGTTGTCTTTAATCAGAAACATGAACAGCAAGCATCTGCTGTTTTAGGAAATATTGGTCAAAAGCTGCTCCTCAATGGAATCATGTAGCCATCTTGCAAGCCTCACCAGTCTGGTATCGCACCAAGCTCTTCAAATTGAAAATTCATCTTCTCGATCCAGACACATTTATCATGTCATTAATGAAGTTTTGAATGTTATTCTTCTCAGTCCCTTAGTCCACATATCCAAGTTTTGATGGTGCTCATTCACAGTAATTGATATCTACATAATTAAAATTTATGTTCCTTATCAAATGTGCAAAGTGCTGTCATTTCTTGTCTCTAACATTATTGCATCCATATTATGTACTCATGCACCAAAAATACAAACACTAATGGTGACGATATTCCTGTTTCCTTTCTGCAGTATTTTCCCAATTGTTTTTCCCAGGAAAAATTCCCAATCTCTGCAAAAAAATATTGTGGCTTCTTATTCTTAATTTAAATGTCTTCAGAAATCTTTCCTTTTTGTTCATTTACTGGTAGGGTTTACAAGATTATCTGCAGTTGTCATTCTTTTCCTTTGACATGGCAAGACCCATTTCCATAAAAACTCACTTGTCTTCTTCATCCTCTAAAGCACTTATCTACTATCCCTCAGTTGCACAACACCGTCTTCCAGCAATTTTAGGAAAAATCCATCTCTACAAGCTCCTAAGTAGGTTCTTCATTATGGTGTCTTTAGCAAACCAACATGCCATCCTGAATAAATAAGTACTCAACAGAGAGAATTATTTATCATGAATAATCTCTGATCATGTGTAAATGTCAAGTTTCAGACAGACAATCCAAGTAATAACATACTTACTAATGTTCCACATCTGACATCCTTTTATTATTCATTATAGGTATTAACTTAAGACTTGGAACTAGATAACCTCTTAAGTGTTTGGATACTATTGACTTCATCTGCAATTTCAAGGCATTACCATAACATTGAGACTGTTTTCACCATAATTTTATAATCCCTTTCTGATTTTTCATTGGAGTAGGGAAAATGTGATTCTTTCAAAGGCATTTAAAACAAATCACCAATCCAAATCAAAGAACAAAAAGCTGAACCAAGCTATAATAAGCTTCCTTCCTGTATTTCCGTGAAATTTAAACTTTGAATACTGAGAAGTGCACAGCACTACTTATTTATCACTGGGCAGTCCAGATCAGACAATTCAACCAGCTCTAGTACAGTTATTAATTTCTGCAAATAACTCAAACAGCTGAATTTTATACTATGAAATTAAAAGTTAAAACCTGATACTGTTTAGTTTTAAGTTTTCTAGAAATAAGCTAGAAATATGCAAGAACTATAAAAAGTAAATTATAATTAATTCTATTCTTTATAATTTTATAGTGTTATTTTACCTTTTAAATGAGATCCTATAAATTTTTTTAGAAATTAATTACATTATTTAAATGTTAGCTCATTACAAGTACAATGCTAATCAAACCTGGGATTTTATAAACTATAAAATTATTAACAAATGAGAATAATCTTTTACAGTCTGATAAGAAAGTGATCTCATTTTCATAAAGGTAAGTCACACTAATTTACTATCACCTCAGAGTATAACTCCATATCTGATTTCAAATAATGGTTCTTAAATGAAACACAGTACTGTTCTTTTTATGGGTTCGCATCAACTACAGCTCTCTGTAGAAACAAGGTCATATAAAATACAAGTTCTAGCATGTATTGCCATTATTGTCATTGGAATCTACACTACCAGAAGAAAAGTACTGTTTCCTTCACAGTGGATTAACAAGTTTTCTTGTAAGCACTGATGCTGGAACAAATCCAGTATCAATACCTGTGGTAGCGCCGGGAGTTGCACTAAGATCAAATGACCAGTGAAAAGGAGCAAGAGTTAAAGCTCTTGTTGGTACTTTAAAAGTTCAGGTAGAAACACAGGCATCCTTCTGAAGAAAGGGGATGGCTTTACATATATTGACACTAGCCAAGTGTTGCTTTCTCAACAACAAATTATTATTACTGAATAATGGTAGCCTTCCCCATTAAAAAGGGATAAAAGATTTGTACACATTGAATGACAAATTTGAGTGAAGACATTGAGTGTGCAGGATAAAAAAGTCTGACAGGTGAAAAAATGTGGATTTTTTTGAAAATTTTCTAGTATATAGAAGGAGGAAAGTCAGCCTATAGCAAAGAACAGAAAAGGAAACATATACATTCACATAATATGAAATTACCATGATCCAAGGAGTATTGTGCAAAATTATTTAAACACTAGTCAGTGAAATCTTATAACTACTATTGCCTGTGTTTGAGAGCTCACACATGGCAGGCACATCAGGATTTTGGGTGATTTGGGGAGAATAAATTCAATGTTTATACTTCAATGAGGAGGAAAAGAGAAGCAGAAGTAGGAATACACTTGCAACAGGTATTTGACATCCATGCATTTAATACTCTTCAATGGAAGAACTGAAGATCTGAAATTGGAGAAATGAATGAAAATTAGGATAAAATCCAACAGCGACATGTAAAAAAATCTGTAGTTTAAACAGAGAATCAATGTAAGATGTTACTGCCCATGACAGCGGGATTGGAACTCAATGATCTTTAACGTCCCTTGTCCCTAAACCAGTCTATGATTTCATAATAATCTGCATACATATGGCATATGCGGTAGTAATGAGAAGGCAGAAGATAAGCAGGAAGAGCATCTAGGGGAAGAATCCTCAAAATACTTTCCTAAATTTACCTCTGTTCAGTACCAGTAAGGCTGCATCTGAATGTCTTTTAGACCCTGAACTTCACAAAAGTTGAGAAAAGTGTGAAGAGCGTTCAGAAAAAAACAAAAAATAACAAAACCAAAATGAAACATGAGAATGATCAGTAGCATAAAAGTATTGATGCCTTGAGGTGGCCACCTAAAAACAGAGACTAGACAAGAATAAGAGAATAAAAGTAGGTATTTATTTGAAGAGCCTTCAAAGGCGTAACCTGGGCAGTCAAAACGCTACACCCCAAGATGGAGCCTGGGTCACGGGTTGTTCGCACTTTTATAAGTTTGGTTCATTTCCATATCAGGGTTAATTCTCCAATTATAACCCCAGTTAATGATGTAATTACCCCAAGTTTCCCCCCCTCTAAGCTTTAGTTTACATGTTTTGGGGCCTGGTGTCCTTGAAGACCAAACCTAGAGAGGCTTGTTATGTCTAACCAGCATGAGAGAATGGCAGTTAACAGGCCACACAAAAGTTTAGTTACCTACTAAGCAGTATAGGATTTGAAAAACATAAAAGTTAAAACCTAAGGCATCAGTATGACCTATCAAAACCAAATAAGGAAATAGGCATTGCTTTTCTAAAAATAAAGAAAACTTGAAACTGTACATTTCAGAAAAAGAATTAGATTTGTTCTGTCTCCTAGGACTAAAAAAACACCAAGTAATTTTAAAAGTTAGCAGGTTTCATCAACAGAAGATCCTTTCCTTTAGAAGCAGCTTGATATGTAGGTTAGGAAGGAAAGTAGAAATCCTGCACGAGAATTCTGCGGGTTCTAAGAAAGAGTTGTAAGACAAGTTCAGTGATCCTGACTGGAAAAAGATTGTACCTCAAGGAGTTGTTGATTTGCATGGCAGTTGACTGGAGTATGCCCAGCTCTGTGCTGTCCAGAGTGGCCTTGAGGCTGTGCTGTGCTGCACAACTCCTCTGGCTGCAGGACAAGCTCAGTGACCTCACTGTGGCAGAGGAGCCTGCAAGGAGTCTCCCACTTGGTACCAGTGATTATGCCATCTGCGTGGCCTTGCCTTGAACTAAAAGTGCAGGAATAAATTCTTATGCAAATATTATTGCTCTTTGACTGTAGAAATGCTGGATGAGGTTGTTTCCTTGTAAGAAAATCCTATAGCAGCTCAAAGGACTGAAGTTGGACACTGACTTCTGTGGACTGGGTCTACACAGCACGCTGCACATGGATAAGAGGCTCACTCAATGCTACATGTCCCAGGGTTCCCAAATCCAAAGGGACATAAGATTATCTGCAGCATTTTCTCCTTCTAGTGAATAAATAAATAATAAATAGCATTTTAAAGGCATCTTACAGAGTGTCTTTCTGGCTGGCATCGAGAGGGGCCAGCACCTCCTGGTGTAAAACAAGTAAACAACAAACAAAGCAGTAACAAAAAAAAATCAAAAGTCTATTTGCCAGATCCCATAGTGGATTAAAGAGATGTGGTTTTGTTGTGGGGTTTGTTTGTTTGTTTTCTGGGGTTTTTTGTTATTGTTCTTTTCTCACCTGTGACTTTTCTAGCACTCTTTTTTGTCTGTTCTAATTGATGAAAATAAAAATGTGTATTTGCATTTATCATAATTCAATTTAGGCTAAGGATATTTTCAAAATGAATGTGTTTCACCCTCAAGGTTATAGTAAATTAATGAAGTGGAGAACTAGGATCCTTTTAAAGGATCTTCAAGTCCCCAATGCATTCCCTAGAATATCTAGCAAAACGTCATCCCACAGACAGTACTGCATACACAGGTTTGACAACCAGCAAAATCAATTGGCAGGGGAGGAAGAAATGCCAACCAGTGGATGGAATTATCCAGTGTAATCTTTGGTTGAATGCAAGATATCAAGGAGCTCACCAGAACTGCACACAGAGCTGGAGTGTTTGTCACGCCCTCCTCTGTGGATATCCTTACTCACAAACTTGACAAAAAGTAGTCTGAAAGAGTACAGAACAGTGGAGTACATAGTACCACCTTGTAGAGGGTCTTAAGACTTTCTAAAGCTCATTTCCAGCCTCAGGATTAATTGATACTCTCAGGTATCTTATTTAAATTATAAGTAGGGAAAAAAGACACTTTTTTTTTTTCTGTTTCTGTACAGTGAATCTGTAGTTACTTTAATTGTATTGCCTATGACTGAACTGTCAAAAATCCATTCTTTAATCCTAGATTTTCTCTGATGCTAAGAGTAAGATCAGAGTGACAGCTGAAAAACAAGCTGTGCTATCTTTCTGAGAACATATATTCTGATTATCCTGGGCAATCTTAGGAGTAATTAGTAATCCAAAATAACTTTATGAAGAGTAGCAGGGTGTTTCTCTACTAAACTGCATAACCAACATGATCTTATAGTTCTCACAACAGGGTCAGGGAAGAAAATATATCTCCTAATGACTAACACTAACAATAAATACCAGAAAAATAGGGAATGAAACACCTGGGAAGTTTTTCCTGATGTGTTTTTTTTTATCATGTATTATAAATATTAATTACAAAATATATCTACATGATCAGGACAAGGAGTTTTATTTCTAACCACTTCTATATATAAAGCTGCCAAGCTTAAAAAAAAGAAAAGAAAAAAAGGACATTCTCAAAACCCCACAAATATCCTATCATTAGTGTGCATGGAAAACCCGTTTTTATTTTCTTTCCTGTATTTGGTTTATATGAGGAATTATTCTCATTTCTCTTTTGCAAAATATTCTTACCCCTCCTACGGGAAATCTAATGGAATCTAGTTAAGAAGTTATTTTCCCTTTGGATGTTCACAATTTGTTTTTAATGCAGCAGGAGGAGAACAGAATATTTCCCTGTTGTTATACGTTAACAAGAATTTGCTTCCTTACATATGCTGGCATTATTATCATTTTGCCTTTAAAGTGGCTGCTGTTAGGAGAACACCTACACTCTGCAAACACCCCATATGTGCTATGCCCAAACATACAAAGCTTTTGTGATAAAAAAATGCCCTTCCCTTTGTCTTTGCTAAACCTTGTGTTTCTGCAGTATGTCTTACTGATAGTGTGCCATGTGGAGTTGTCTCTCCATACCTTAGTTTACCATGCCTTAAAATTATAACGTATATTTATATATGAAATTGTGGAGACCTGACTGTGGAAGCACTTTAAATAATTTCTATTCTGTTTATACTGATTTCTGCTAAAGCTTCCAGTATGATAGATTTTTTTAGATTTTTTATCTCCAGTATCATTTCAGTATTTGTGAAGGTGTTTGTCTGATGACTTGACTGTATACTGAAACATTAGCCTTGATCTGTAGCTTCTCTTTTATGTCTTGTATATTTAATTTTATTTCCTTTGATCCCTTTTTCTTCATCTTTGCTGATATTTTCTTTGTTCTTTTGCTCCCCCCAACTCTGTGTTTTGCTCTTCTAAGACTCAATCACCTCCATTTTCATTTAATCCCTGACTATGCTGCTACCTGTATCTTTGTTGTCATAGTTCTGATGTCTCTCTACTGGTTATCTTTTCATCTGGCTATCTGATTTTGTTTAGATTTTAGTCTCTTAAATTTTCTGCATTGCTTGAGTCTCTTTTAATCTTCCCTTAGTAATGCTTCTTGTTATAGCTCTTGATCTTTCAGGGAGGAGTGACAAAACTGACAGGGACCATTGCTTATTAAATCTAAATTTAAAACACCAATAAGTAGTCACACATTGCTGCGAGATATATAAAGTATGTGAACAGAATTCAAGATGAACAGCACAATAAGGCCTTATTTCTGCACCTGATGCATTCAGAGATTGCAATGGAGGCTTATGGCTACTCAGAAATCAGGGGTAAAATTTTTGACTGTGTATTACCTTACTTCTGCTTACCAATTAATCCAAGAGTTTTTATGCATGTTTGAGTTATTCATACATTTCTGATGGAGGATTTAATTTGAGTACAGGTGCACTAGCGTGGAAGATTTTGTACATCATTAATACCTATTGTCCCATGGAAAAGACAGGCTTCAAACTGAGCTATGGCTTTCCTAAATCACGTCATAAATGCTCTCTTCTCTAAGTGGATAAATCAAAAATAAATGCAACTATCATACCTGAAGAAATTACAAAGAAATTAAACATGTATTAGAAGTGATATTTCACATTTTGATGTAGATGCAAGGACAAAATCTAGGTAGAAGCATGAAAAAAATTTTAGGGTATCTGAAATCCTACTTCTCAGTGTTTCTATTTATGTACCAAGATTAAATTTCTTCCTGATGTAGGGATATAAAAAAAAAGTTTTACATCCGAAATCTTGTCTGCTAATGTTTTTCCTACATCTTTACATGTGTGTGAATGTATATGTATAAAAACAAATTTATGTTTCCATGATCTAATTAGGACTAAAATGACATTCATACACATAAAAATACCAAGAGATAGATACCTTTTTATTTGTTTAAGCTGAAGTTCCTCTTTAAATTTTACTTTTAAATTCCAAAAGGATAAGACAGACAACTTATTCAGCAGCTTGATTAAGGTCAAGTTACTTTTGGTATTATATGAATAATTTCTCCTCCTTTTATCAGACAACATCCACACCTATGCAAGTGATTTCTGGAATTAAAATCATGAATGTATTTTTTAGGTTTGCAGGTGCATGGAACTAATGTGCAAGTACTTGAAAGTGCAGATGGATGAAAAAAAGGTGTGGTTTCAGCTTGCATTTTCCTTGAAACAGTAACTTTTTTTTAAAATTGCTTTTAAAGTTTATTAGACATTGTAGAAAGATGGCTGGGGGTAAAATCAGAGGAAACTGAGAAGGTATATTCTCATCCTAACAGAAGTTAGAATGGCACAGAAACTACAGGGTGAAATAGAGCTGCTGCTCCCTGGATGGAACACAGTTGGCTTGCTCAAAACCTATTCCACGAGGAGTCCCCACACGCACAATCTGCAACCACAAGCACCTGCTAAGATAAAACGGATGGAACAGAGGGTGGAGCGGAGTGGAGATATCACGGCCAGGCTCTGCTGAAATCCTCGCAGGGAGGGGAACTCGGTGGGACTTTGCAGCTGAGAAACTGCACAGCACCTGTCAGCCGGGTGAGATGGGAGAAGATGTCTTGCTGCTGAGCCAACAACTTTGGTGAAATTGCTCTCCTTGGATGAACTTGGTTCACTGTAGCCTAACTGGAATATTAGCACACACCTGTTGGGTAAGAACCGCACTGTAGTCACACTGAATACTTTTCCTGTGGATTAGATCTTGTCTGTGTATTGCTTTGAACATGTTTTTGCAGTCAGACACTGTCACTGGCAATCCTTGAACCTCAACCTGTCACAATTTTATTTTAAGAAGGGCGTTATTCCAGAGACTGTTAGTGTGAGCTCTTCACAGGTGCTGGCAGTCACCAGCAGTGGACAACATACTCAAATAAAATGGAAGGCCCACTGAGGGGTCTCCCTTATGCTGTTGATGTATTTCCCTGAATAAGTCAGTCCAACCACCCTCCAGTACAGCAGGACAGTTCAGTGAAGAGTTCCCATAAAAGGATGCTGACAGGCTGGTCAAGGACACTGACAGACAAATCCGATAGTAAGGTCCAAGGAAATCTCCCCTTTCCATGTGACAGATGTCATTGTGAGAAAATTTCTGACAGTATAATTTCTGCTAACAAAACTTTGTGTCAATACTGATATTTGGTGTCCTGTCTGCTCTTTATAATTCATATTCTTCAGAAAACAAAATTTATAATATACTTTTGGGTTTTATCACATTTTCAAACATCTCAGACATAAACTCATCCCATAGAAAACAATGTGCCAGACTTCAGTCTTTTGTAAAGGGCCAAGTTCATCAACAGAAATCTCTGAAGTCAGAAAGTGCTGTAATGTTGAATAAAAAATATTCCTGCTTTTCACTACAGCTGTTAGCAACACCAATCCCTTATCAAAAGTCATCATGGACCACCATTCACAGGCCATTCCATCACTTCATGGTTCCATCCGTGGTGATTAAGAGAATAAAAAAATTTTATAAATCAAAGATACTTTCACTCTTGCTCCCACTTTATTGTTGTTATCTGAGTAGTTCAGGAAGTTCTTAAAAACTTTTTCCAGTGTTTTGTTCCATGTGGATCTTCCTTAGTTGGAAGAGATACATCTTTTTTTTTCCCTTAATTCTGTATGATACACTCTTGCCAAGAACTTAATATAAATTCTGATTAAATCCAGCTATTCACAGTTATCAGTGATCTGATTTGGTTCCCGGGGTATTTCTTCCCTTGTTCTCAGCCTTTCTTCACAGGGATCCTGAGCCAATCCAGTCTGTTTAATTGCTGTTTCTCTGCACACCTAAGAATAGCACTGCAGGAAAACAGTGGGAGGACAGCTCAGCACTGACTCATAGTCTTGGTGAAGGTGATGGCGTGACAGATTAAAGCATTACTGTGTGTGGCACAGTGACAGACAGAAAGAAAGAGTTGATTGTGAGAAAAATCCCCATCTACTTCATTGTATTGTGAAATCTGTCTCGCATGAAGCGTGGGTAGGTATATGATCTCAGCTCCCCACTTTCTCTAGCATTTATAAAGTTTGTGGAAATTAAACTTGCTCTGAAATTATAACTTCTAGTTCATAATCAAGTGCAATTTTGAGACAACATTAAACATTTAGGTCAAAACTCTAATTGCTTTTCTCATATGAATAAATAATCTAGTGGGATATGACTTGTGATTGAAGAAATAATATACTCCCCTCACCTAAATATTTCAAGATGTGGTTTACACCTAA
The DNA here is from genome assembly GCA_013398055.1 of Ifrita kowaldi. Classification (NCBI taxonomy): domain Eukaryota; kingdom Metazoa; phylum Chordata; class Aves; order Passeriformes; family Cinclosomatidae; genus Ifrita; species Ifrita kowaldi. The sequence continues at coordinate 113,571 of VZRS01007228.1, forward strand.
TCAAATAACAAGATGTGGGTTTTAGACTTAAACATAGGCTTGCATCTCTCTCTACTTTTACTGTGTAAGAACTTTACTTGTGTAAGAACTCTGTCATTTGCAGCTGCAATGGTACAGTTGTTCTGCCAGCAACTACATTAAAAAGTCTTCATTGGCACTTTGCAGAGTTATTAAAAAGTAAATGAAATTGATATCTCAAAACCAAATTTAAACACCGGTTCTATAAAACCAACTAATGTCAAAGGAAGAAAAAATTTATGTGATGAGGGTATCTGAAACAAAAAGAGCACTCACAGGGTTCTGATTTTCTATAATTAATTTGTCCTAATGAAACCACAAATTTTGTCCATGCTAAGCCATAGTTGTATTAAGGCTGAAAATCTTGTACCGCTTTAAGTATGCAGGGAGGCATCAGGCTGTGACTTAACTGTTACTTAGGAAGCAAGGTAATGCATATGTCTGAATTTGGGTTTAATAGTTCAAAAAGAGTCCAGAAAAATTTCAGATTCCAAATACATTATACAACAAAAGTATATTTCTTAGGTGAAAAGTAAGCTTTTCACACAGTAGGTGTTCTTATAATATCATGTGCTGCAAACTAAAGCCCTATTCACAACACATCTTTGCAGACAAATTAATTATTATCTGTTTTATCATTGGGATAATTATGATGAATGCATAGATGATGTGCCTCCTTCCACCCATTCCTGCAAAACAGTAATTAGGGTAGTTGAGAATTCAATCTAATTTTAAAAAGAATATAAAACAAGTGTAATATACTTAACAGTAAGGATATCTCAGATATAACGATAATAAATCTTGGTAACTGAATCATATTCAGAATTAAAAAACCTTTAAAACATATAACACATGGGAAAGAGAAGCTAATATTCTCATTAGTGACAGTTGGAAAGGAGCAATTTATTATTTGACGGAGTTTCCTTGAGGGGATTCTTATATGAAGAAAGCATGTTTAATTGAAACTGCCAAAATCAATACAGGAAAAAAAAAGTATAGTGTTCTTTGAGTTTAAATAAATCTAGAGAAAACACTTAAAGATGCAGGCCTAAGATCTTTACAACAAATATGGCACAGCAAAATAAGAATTTTGTACTCCAGAAGTTATAGAGGAAGCTTGCATGAAATACTAAGTACGGAGACATTACATATAGCAAGAAATTTTTCATTTCTCACTAGACAGACTAGAAGCAGACCTATAAGGAAATGTATAGATTACACACACACACACACACATATAAAATTTATTTTTAAAAGGATGCAAAAATTATTTAATCTTTTAAGGACTAAACATATCAATAAATTCAAGAAAAAAATTACTTTAAGGACAGGCATCTAGTCCCTAACTAAACACAAAATTATGTCAGGGCACTTATGTTGATGAATATCACCTAAATAATAGACACATGTTTAAATTGAAGCTCCATAAGTGTGGATGAAGGAAAATCTGCACTATGTCCCCACTAAAGTTTTACTCTTAGTGACCTAAATCATTACTAGACTCACCTTTAGGGTTGTTTAGATGTGGAGTTATGGGACCCATAACTTTAAGCTTGTTCTCGGTAAATCTTTCCTGGGAATGTCTTTCTGGAAAACTCCATTGTAGCACCCTAGGATCCATGTGCTGAGTAGGAAGGCTGAGAACTGCTGAAACACCAGTTCACCACCTTAGATTATTCTATGATGTGTTTCTTCTGGAAGTAGGGACCAAGACCTTCCAAAATTGGTTTGCTTTGTAGATACAAACATTTTTCTGGCCTAGGATGGACTATTATTCTGCTGATAACTCCAGCTTTTAAAGTTTTGCCGTGCAAGAGTTTTTTGCCCTTGATTCTCAAAACCTGAAAGCACGACAAGCTCTATGGTCAGTTCAGCAGGGCTTGCTCTGCAGGGACCTAACATGAAACCTTTGTCCTGAGAAATGACTTCTGAAGACTCAGCCACGTGGCTGAAGCAACAGGGCACTGTTCAAGCTAATTTGGGAGACCCTCTGTCACCTAAGAATCACAGATTCACACCCCTGCCTGCGAGAACCAGTGTTCTCAGCATTTCAGAGGTGTCTCAAGGAAGTTATATCTCTAGCTGTAGGCAACACTGAGGTTCAGGAGGTGCAGATGGTAAAAGGCTAAGACCAAATCCACTGTGTCCTGTTGTTGTCTAGCTTCGCAAATAGCAGTGTGCATATTCTTTTGTCCCTAAACATCATGTTTGAAATTAACCTAGCCGCCCAAAACAGGCAGAATGTGAAGTAAATTTAGAGTTAGCAAGCAGTCTATCTGTGTCTGTCAGCACTAAGAAAATGGGAGCTCTGAGGCTGTAAGGCAGAGGCAAGATCTTGAGAGCATTCTGCTTAGTGGTAGACTCTGTGAGATTTCCAGGAATTAGATCTACAGAGCATTTTCAGATCCCAGAAAGCTCATCTCATCTGGCAAGTCTAGTATTTTTGTTATATAGCACTTTCTCACTATGGGATTATGTATATTTTCGTGTCAAAAATTTTCATCCTACTTAAAGTATTTTAAAGACAAACCACTACACCATGATCTCTCCAGCCCAGTCTCATTGTGAAATTAGTACTTCACCATTTCTCTTTTCAGCAAAGTCACGTTGATGGACCAAAAAAATATGTAATAATAATGTGCGTGCAAATCAAACTTGCTACTAGGTTAATTATATGGAGCAACTAATCAAGCAAAACTAAGGTTTAAAAGTCTGACATCAAAGAACAGTCAGAGAGAGGCCAGCTGTGTAAATACTCTATATAAATATATAAAAGGTTTTATAAAAGGTTTCTGAGTTCATTTCGAACCAGAAATTCATAGAATCACACAGAATCACCAGGTTGGAAGAAACCTTCAAGATCACTGAGTCCAGCCCAGATCCTGGATATTATAATGCTATTCCTATTAACTGAAATTTTAAGCCAAATCTCATAAAGCCCCCCAAACAAACAAACAAACAAAACAACACACACAATTCTGTAAACTAGTTCTAACTATTTTATGCCATACATTTACATTAGGCAATAGTGGAAACTGTATTTCAAACCCTTGGGTTTGTTATAATGATGATTACATAAAGGATAACCTAAGCTGACACTCCTCCAGGCATCTGACAAGCTGATATTGACAGTATTGTAAGCTGCAATATTGCAACTGTCTGCAGGAAGGCAGTGCAATATCCACAAAGCTGGCCCTGCTCTAGTTTTCAGTGTCAGATCTACTCATCCTTCTAGTCTAAACAAGTGCATTTATTAAAGCTATGAAAAGACAAATATTATCTCTAATTTTTCAGACAAAACCAAATCACCCAAAAGGAATGAATTTAACATCTGTGGAAAGACCGTGCCCTCATTAAATCTGTCCTGTTCTGTAGACCAGTATGTGTCTCATGAAAATGGTATTTACTTGGCCGTGCAATCTTTCAGCTTGGGCATCACCTTATTGAATTGCTATTGGTAGTTTTTAGTTAGAACCAATATTAGAATATTGCAACTATCAAAAAAAAAAAAAAAAGTGTTACAAAAGCAGACATTCCAGAGATCAGGTTAAGCACAATAGAAAACTGGTCTATAAAAGAGAAAGGTGTACAATAAGGACACCTAGGACTTCAGATTTTCATTTAATGTGTTATAACTACCATGCATATATACTTAGTGAGTATAAGTGTTTATAGGTCTGAATAGGATGAAAAACATTTTAAGAACATGTTAAAATTGTTTTACTTTGATTTTGCTGTTTCACAGATTTTACAGAATTTTCTGAGTTGGAAGTGATCCACAAGGATCATCGAGTCCAACCCTTAAGTGAATGGCCCACAGAGGGATCAAACCCACAACATTGGTGTTATTAGCACCATGCTCTGATCAACTGAGCTAATCCCAGTAATTTTTTCACTTCATTAATCAGCAACACAGCAACTTCTTTAAAACAACGAAATTAATGATAACTTTGATTAATTAATTTAATGACACAGTTACCCTTTAGGAAAACAACCTCCACAAAGAAAAATAGGAATCAGTGTAGCTAGAATTTCAATCTTTCATATAAAGTGCAAAATTAGTATTCTCATAAGGTATAGTAATCAAGGCTCCTGTGGCACTTCTAATAAGCATAGAGCTGTTAATTCCAGTGTCTTGGTTAAATTATATTTTGAGTACATCAGTTTACTCTCCAATTCCAGTTAGACATTTACAGTCTTCATAACTTCTGTTACATTACCATAAATCAGCACATTCCAAGTGGTTACACTTCAGTGGAAGGGATTAAATTTTCATGTGTTTGGTTTGCAAATTGCTTTAGGATTCTCTGAAAAAAACTAGTAGTAAACATTGTGAAGTCAAGGAATAAAATTACACCATGGGGCAAAATTTGTTCATTGAGCTAAGATAATTACAGAATTGTTTTGCATTTGGTTTTGTTTTTTATATCAGGAAAGAATTTAGCCAATGTTGAGTGGAATTTTCATGTCTAAAACATATTTTAAATAAAAGGATTTGGATTTTTAATTCCAGGAAAGATGCTGTTCGTTCCCAAAGTATTTGCCTCCCTCCGCTACAAATCATTTTGTATGAGTCTGTCTTGTGAAAAGTATGATTCAAATTCTTTCAGTCTCTCTTGAATTAACTTTGACTGCTAAGTCTGAAAAATAAAAGGTGAAGAGTATTTCATCACTGCATGGTGTGACATGATGTGTCAAATTAAAAATAAAAATAAAGAAAGATTTGGACTTGTCAGCATCTTCTTTGTTGATGTTCATTCAAATTATTTTTACCAATTTGGTCCAACTCTTATTATCTCTATGCTTGAGTAAAAATAGTGGCAAAATCACAGATGTTCGGTGCAGGAATTAATTATATATGGATTATTTCTCTGGAGTTAAAATATTATTCTTTCCTTATGCAGTGAAAGCAAAAACAAATATGGAAATAAACCATGAAGAACATTTCATCTGAATTATTATATTTTCATTAATTGTACATAATAGGTCATTAAAGCTAAGAAAAAAAAGAAGGAATGTGTTCCCGACACAATATCCAAATATTACACATTTTTCTTAATGAATTAAAATGTCTTTTTTTTTTCTTTCTCACAGATATTCAGAAAATAATAATATTCTATACTCATTTGTCAAGATGATGAGATATTTTTGTGTTTAAGTAGACAGTGGAGAGGTCTAAGATCCATAATTTGACTCTAAAACTATCCACATAACACTTTGATTTTGGTTTCTTTATTAGGTTTATATTGCTCATTAATAATTAATTCTAATTTTAATATTTTTTAGTCACAATCTCCTCAGAGGCAAAGCAAAAAAAACCCACACCCCAATAAACAATCAATCAATCAGTCAATCAATCAGACAAATAACCCAAAAGTTATGTTCTGTCCGATATCCCTTTAAATTATTTATCCCTTTATATCCTTTGTGATCCTCAGATTCAAAGCTGTTTGAGAGCTAAAGAAGTTCCTACTTCGGAAAGATGTGTTGCCTTGCTCTCTCTTTTGTTCTACAGGTGCCCAGAGTATTTTTTCTGAATTTTTTAGACCATGAACCAGTGACTAGCATTTCCATATTTCCATGCTTTACAAATGTATCCAGCGCAATGGAGCACTTAATCTCCCACAAATTAGAATTTTGAGGTGAAGGAACTTTGATGAAAATTTCAAAAGAGCCCTGAGGTTTATTAATTCGCTTTTGCAGCAAGTAACACCTACCTTGCTGTTGCAAACTGATAGCTATCAAACCATTTTCTATTTCAGCCATAGGTTGCAAGGAATCTGACAGATGATCACAAACACTTGTATCAGTTATAACACAACTAAAATTCATTAACCGGAATGTGCTTCATGTGAGGACATATATATATATATATATATAGATATACATACATATAGATATATATTACAACACTGCTTAACCATGGGCTTTAACAGGTGCCTCAGAATGTTACAATCTGCAGTTCTTCTATTTTAATGACTGGGTTTTTCCCTTGATCTTCTGAGACTTCCTCTGTAGACAAAATAAGGGAAGGGACCAGCCACCACATCATCTTTATGGTTACATCTGAAGATCTTCCTAAAGTGTGAACATAAGTTTTCTGCTCTTTCCTCCCTGCTGTGTTGATTTCTATTGCTGCATTTTTCTTCTCACCTGTCTTCAATCTTCTTCGTTTTACTTGCCTTCTATTAGAAGCCTGACTTAGCAAAGCAGCTGGTGTAACATAGCTGGGGCCAAATTGGCACATGGAAAGCAGTACTGTGTTCAGTGACTTTTTCAAGAACTTAACTGCAGGAAAGTGAGAAAGTGACTGGGGATTTTTCTTTTCCTTTTTCTTTTCTTTTCCTTTACTTTTCTTTCCATTCTCTTTGTGTATGTGTGTATAGTATGCAACTACTAATATACATTGTCTTATCCCAAAAGAAACTGGTTAAGCCAGACCTAAGAACTTGGAGGACGTGCCTGAAACTATTTTTTTTTTTTTAGTCTTTCACACAGTTAAATTGTCTGTAGAATTTAGAAGTAATAGTTCTTGTTTTCTTTCTCTTCATTCATAAAGAAAATTTATAATTAAAAAATTGTAAGGTAGTTCTTTCAACAACATATTTTCAATTTTTCAGTTTAGGGTAGATTCTCTGTGGATATTTCCTGTTATCTTCTGTTTCACTCTATGTGTAATTAATATTAAGAGAAAATTCTTGCTTGATGGTATGCAATTAGTGTAAGAATATCCTGTAGCAGAAAACCAAACTGAGATTACAGTCAAAAACGTGGGGAGGGAAAAGAGCTCAAATATATTTAAATCAATGTAATTCATCCAGACAGAACCGTACACTCTAGCATCTTATATTCTCTATCAGCAAGGAAAACTTCCTCCCTTTTTGACATCCCTAGCAACAACTATAGCAGCCTTCACAAAACAGTACTTTTGCAGCAACGTCATCCAGCATATGATATCAACAACTTCTTTGCCAAAAGGTGGTGGCTCTGAATATAAGAGTCAAGTGAAAACAAACAGAAGCAGCTAATCCCTTATCCTAGGAAACAAATCTGAGATTCATTGATTACCAGTATAGGTCTCATTCATGTAGATCTGTGATCTATGTGAGGTAAACAAAAAAAAAGAAATAAAAGAGGACGTTATTTTCAGAGCAACAGCATGAAATTAATTTTTATAATAATTCAGTTATTGAGTAAATCCTAAAATCTTTAGAACAGTTACATTGAAGTTATAAGCTCCCATTCATTTTATATAGCAGGTTTATCTGGAGGTCTTACAAACTCTCACTTATCAGGAACACTTACACTCAATTATTTTTCCCCCGAAATATGCAAATCTTGCCTAACACAATGTTTTTAATGACTCTAAAATTACATTCAGTAATTACTGAAGTAATAATGGTCCTTATGAACAGCTACTAACCTAAATGAAGTCAAAGAACACAAACTGCCTGGGAAGTGTCCTTATGTAAGCTTCCTATCTGTAATGTCTGAATACCAAAGCAAAGGTGGCACCTAGGCTCTGAAAGGCAAAATGCTGTTCTGAGGAAGTAGAGACCATGCCTTTTGTCATGGCCACAATAAGGTCCTTTGGACTTTGAAATGCTGAATTCTGACATTATATGCTTAGAAAAAGCGGGGTAGGGTGAAACACGCACATTTTTCTGAAGAAGTTGGGGAAAAAAATCTTTTTGATTGTATTTTTCTGCAGTGTTTGCACAACAGGATTCTGACACTTGACAGTAGCCTCCAGATAAACCTGCTATGTAAAATGACAGCAGTAACCATTAGGAAAAGTGGCAGCAGACACTTTGGGGTTTTTTTCACCCTGTACTCAGGCAAAAGCTCTCTATTCTGTCATTCATGTTGTGCACAAAAAGACTGGTGCTTATCAGCATTGACTCTTAGTGATATAGCTGGTGGAGGCTGTGGTCATGCCTGGGATATGGCAGTTGCTATTACCATCCTATCTTTTTTTGCCAATTCTTTTTCTCACCATAAAGATGTATTTTTCTTGGATCCCCCCCCACCCCCCCCATCTTGTTCAAATAGGCAGTAAAATAGCTATTTAAGCCTAATGATCATGTACTCACTGTTTGGGTTATCTTATTACAACAGAATCTTTATAAAGGATGAGGATGACATTGAGTAGACTCTCTAAAGCAGCAAGGTGTCTCTCTTAGAGGTTTTATTGTCAAATAAGAGAGATCACACCCAGATGCTCTGTGTTCCTTTTCATTCTTCATCCTGGTTGCTCTCTGCTGAAGGCAGAGATCATAATATTTTGGTGTGGTTCAGTAAGCCTTGCATAATAATTGTAGTTTTTATGGTTAAGGTAATTCTTTACCTTTACTTAAAAAACAAATCCAACCAAACGAAACCAAGCAGAAATACACTCAGCCACTCCCAGTCGCTCAAGCCATGTCTTCAAGCCTTAGAACTAAAGTTTAGTCAAGTAAGTTCCATGAACCTTTCCTACATCCTCAATTGCAAGTTTCTGCTGTTCACTACCTGGAGTGTATGAGGAAGGGATTTAATGAAAATCCTGACTTACAGAGGAAGGTAGGGCCAACTGGCATTGCCTTTGACAAATCCTCATTGCACCAGCAGCTGTTTTTCATGGTGTTTTATTTGTGGATGATAGGGCTTAAGCTGAAACCGAGATATGCCAAAAAAAGAATGCAGATCAGCAAATTAAAGCAAGCTGACTAATAAAATAATACCTAGAGATCCCCTTACACTGATAGGAATTGACTATTTTTTTATGTGAAACTTTCTTTTCACCAGGGAAGTAGAAAAAAATGGCTAGCACAGAGAAAAATTGAAGAGTCAGGGCAGAGATTACCATCAAAGGAAGCTGTGAGTATGTGTGTTGAGCAGGAAGCAAAAAGCTTAAATACATGACTAGAACCCATACAGAATTAGCCCAGCTAACGGTCAAGTTCTATGTAAGAGAGAGGGTAGAAGCAAAATCAGAGGGCAAAAATATTGCTTAGATGATCAAAAGTTGTATTTTTATACAGGAAGTGATTAAAATGAGGAAAGCAGAGAGGATTAGAATGGAGGTGGTAATTAGAACAGGCTGTTCGTTTTTCCCATTAACTTACATACCAGCACTGTTCTGATTTGCAAGTTTATGAATTTCTAGACTTTTAACCTGGATTCTTCATAGCCGATTTGCTCACATTTCATCTAGAAGCCATTAGTAGACTCCACAGGTAGAAGTGCTTTGTGCTTGTTATGTGATATTGCTTTCATATGTCTGAAAAGAATCCAGCTTTTCATCATTTTTGGTTCATGACATCACTGAGTTACAGATATAATGCAGAGGTGAATTTATCTAAATAATGAAAGACTGAATTCCTGCTGACAATGAAATTAGTATTCATTTACTGTCACTGAAGAAGCTATGATAGGTTTACCATGTGAAAGCAAATAAAGAATTCTTCGAAGAATTTGTTTTTACTCTGTTGTACTACAAAATAATGCAGCTTTGTATACTACTTTTATGGGAGATTTAGTGGGGGGTGGTGTTGTAACAGGACTTGTTAATCTAGACTAAAATTTGTGGAAGGAATAGTATATATTCATAATGATGTATTATGAGCTAAATAGGTCAGATTAATATTTTCAGGGGGGGAAAAAGAGGAAGAATATAAAACAAGCTCAAATATTGTCCTATTAATCCTATAAAAACACTGCAGTTTATTTCAGCATTCATCCTTTTCTAAAACTGTTAAAACCTTCAAGTGACTGACTGGAGTTGTCAGCAGTCCTGAATCAGTCACTGTAATAAAAAAAAAACAAATTTGAGGAGAAGCAATAAACCCAACTAAACAAAACAACCAATAAAACCCAATCAGTATTTCTTTTGAATTTTGGTTCTTCTGGTTACCAAACAAATCAACAGCTGATAGTCCTGAATGTGTGTACCGTTAAGGAGGTGAGGAAGGGATGTTAGGTTACACACTTCAGGTGCTCCTGTGCATTCTGGAAAGAGAGCTCCAAATATTCATTCACCAGTGCCAAGGAGATCATGCTAGGTGCTTGTTGATGACAGGAACAAATCAGAAAAATGCAGACAAAATGTCCAAATCACAGTGGTTAAACACAGAACTACTTAGCAAGAACTCCTGACCCACACCGATAACATGATCTGTTTCACTTTATGTTTCTTTTTCTCCTGCTTTCCTTTCCTAGTTTCTTCACCAGTTATGAACTTTTGCCAAAAAAAAACAAAACAACAAACACCTGGTTCTAGTCATTCTTACCCTATTGGCTTCATTCTTCTTTCTTGGTATCCCTCTCTTGATATTTGTGTAGGATTACCATGGTAATTCCTCTTCAGTCAGGGTTCCACAAAGTCGCAAGTCTATTTTTCCAATCAGAAGATATTTTTTCCACCACTGTCTTGTACTGCAGCCATAAATCAGGGTTAACCATCTGCTTAGACTTTACTTTCTCTTTGATTTAAGAAACATTCAGCAGTTTCTCATGTTGCTGTCTTATTAATATCACTATATGGCCGCAGTAAGTAATTTATCTGCAGAGCTCAGCAACATCACCTTCCATTTCCAAATATATACCTTACCCCTTTGAACAAAAAAGGCCTTTTGTATTTGTCCTTTCCAAGGTGTGGGATTCATCACAAGTACTTTCACTAATTTAAAAAGTGAGCACAAGCTTGATGAGTTGATCTACTAAAATGAATGTGCAGGTGTCTGGAGCACCTTGTGCTAAGCAAAATGGAAGAAATAACTTTACTCTTTTGACCTCAATAGTTTGCTGGTGACCAGAACCCACTCAGTTCACAGAACCAGACTGTGTGTGTGTGTGCACTTGTTCATGTGCGTGTGCATAGAAGCCTCATTCAACTCATTCTTTCATCTACTCTAGTAGGGCTGATTCCTAGGTTTAAAGTATTCAAAACCTAAACAATATTTAAAGATCTTGTGAAAATAATTCTTGAAACTTCTACTGACAGAAGATACCATCTTCTAACTTCCAGTGGAGAGCCAGAGGGAAAAGGATCTGGTTTTCTCCACAGGCACAAAACTGCTTAAATTATAAAAATTTTGACAGAGCTACAAGGTTATATGAAGTTCTACCTTGGACAAAATTTGTCTTAAACTAGATCAGTTGAATCAAACATAGTCACTTAGAATACAGAATACTTTCATAAGGAAGCAGTAAAGAATACTGAAGACAAATAAACAGGTGGACGTTTTGGTTTCATTGGGGTCTTTTTCACAAAATTATCATTTTGTCCTATTAAATGTTTTACTTTGTTCCACTATGCCATGGTAGTATGAAGACAGTACATTTTTTGTTTCTTCCCTCATTTTTTCACCTTTTCCTCCCCACTCTAATCTTTTTATATTTTTTTTCCTTACATTTCTCTCTCTTTTTATAATTTATTCATTTCTATAGTGATATTTTCCTGTAATTTTTCAGTTCCAGGAGCATGGATTCCTTTATTTGTTCTTAAGAAATAATAAGATTTTATCATACTACTTTTTTCAATGGAGACAAGTAAATAAATTTTTCAACAAAACAATAACAAATTGTATACTTATTTCATTTTCTCTATATTGCCAACATACTATACAAGAAGGCAATAATAACCTTTACGAAAAGTCAAAAGGTATTTACTTACTTGAGAGATTTCCTTATCTGTTTGTAAATTAAATATAAGCATGCTGCAAACACAGAAATAAAGAATTAATGCAAGTTGTGCATTAATGAGTTGTACAGGTTCCTACACCTATTCCTTGGTCCAATCTATGCAATAAATCTGTTTCGATCAAGCAGTACGGAATTAACAGAAGGGAAGGGGTAAGAAGAGATTTCATAAACAAGTAATAAGCACACACTGATCAAAATTTTCAAATTCACCCTGATTTCTCATTTTATTACAATTGCTCTTGAAAGCACATTTTCTGGCCACCAAAAATTCACAGTGCCAGAAATAGAACCTGTACACAGTACCTCTTGTGGCTTTATAAAGTAACACTGCAACCTACTGCAAAAGAATGGTACCTTGTAACTAAAACCTAGGTTTTTTCCAGTGTGCATGTAATAAGGCAATCAGTAAATTATAAAGGAATGTTACTTTTAAACAAATAAACCAACCCCCAAAAACAAACAAGCAAACAAAAAAGTAAAGAAAAGAATAATCACCATTTGAACTGCTTCTGTGAAAACCCTTTAAAGCTCTTTAGCCTTAGAAAACATTTTTCTATCATAAAAGAAAAAAATAGAAATTGTAATGATCCTCAAAATATTATGATTTTTTTCTCAAATGTTTTAAGATTAGCATGAAATCTACAGTTAGGAAATCATTCACCACAGTCTAGAAAGGAAAAATAAAAATACTCACAGGCCTAATTTTTAAGTTCTTGACTTTCTTGTGAGTTCTTTTTTTTTTCCCAGAAGGAAAAATATTTACCCTTCATTCTATTATTCCAGAACTTTGCACTGTATTCAGAGTATAAAACTGCAAATAAATTTCAATTTTGTAATGCGTTGAAAATGTATCTACACAAGAAGGAACCTTTTAACAGATGCTAATTCCTTGGACACATATGATTGACACCTACAGAGAGGCATGTGGATGCCAGTACCTTTTAGGCACTAAGTACTAGATTTCCTGTTTGCTTTCATTGAGGGACAAAAACTGGATGCTCTGCTTGCCTTCTTTTACAAAAGTAGCCACAGAAAACAGCTTTTCTCTCACTTTTATCACAGTGAGCTGCCAGACTCCAGTCACTACAGGAGCTATGCCATCCACCTGCTTAATTCAGGAATCATGCTGGTTATTGCAACCCAGGTCATGGAACTGATAAACAGTTCAGACCATACATTATCTTCAGCTGACAAAATCTTTTACCCTTTGTGCCTATAAAGAAGAGTGCTGCAGTAACTGCATTGGACACTGTGCATCAGACTTCACTTTATCTTCCTTTAACTGTCTAAAATCAAGTGATTAATCCATATCATCATCTGGTATTCCTCTAGGCACTTAAACAAGGTCACTCACCCCATCCTACTATCCATGTCCAAGATAGCAAGGACGAATTGTCATTTGGAGTGCCTATCTCTCTCCATTGAGAGTCATGGAAGCCTGCCTTCCCTAAAATAGGCACGTAATCTTAGATGGAACTAATAAAGGAAGATAAATCCAGTCCGACATCAGAAAATATTAGCACAGCCATTTGAATGTAAATAGCATTTCCCAAAATTCTTGGACTCCTGATTTCAGACTAACCAATTTATTACATGTGATAATATATTTTACTTTCTGTCCATTTTTAATAGATCATCTGTACTACTCACAAGTCACGCAGTCTCATGCAGCCTTTTACAAAGAGCCAATGTCATTGTGCTGGAAAACCTTCGGATTTTACCATTTAGTAAAGGACTTTGTCGAGGCCAAAGAAGCTGAAGTTTACAAAAATGCAAAAGCAGAAACTTAGAATAAAACTATGAAACCCACCTGTCTAAGAAATCTGACTTTAAAATGTGAATGACAGGAACATAATTGTACTGCTGAGACTAATCTCCCATTTGCACACTTGATTATTTCAATGATATAGGTATCCAGTCAATTAGTAAACAAGTTATCTCAATATGAAGCCATACCAACAAAACATAAACTGCTGAAATAGAGTTAAAACTCTTGAAGACCTTGAAGACTTCAGCCTAAATTATTCCTTATATTCCTGAAAGACAAAAAGGTGCCTGCATAATACATTAAAAAAAAATTAAGAAAAACCCTGTAAAAGTGTGAGAAATACCAAAAGATGACATGTCCACTGACAAGACAGAATCAGAACATGTCAGGAAAACATATTGCCAGAATATTAACTAATTAATAGCGGTATAAAAAACTTAAAAGAGTGACTGAAAGAAACAGGTTACTGACAGAGTCAAAGGCTAATCTTTCTACTAAAGAAAACCTAAGGAGAATTTATCTTTCTCAGGGTAAAAAAATCACATATTCCATATAAACCCTTCCATTTAGCAGTGTAGTTCTGCCATTCTGAGCCAACAAATTGACTTAATGATTGTCTTTCAGAATGGTAAAATAATATTAGCTTAAATTTAATTTAATAGATTGTCATGCAAATAATTTTACATTGCCGAGGTTTTCCATCATGCAACATTTTAGAATGCTGGTCACTCAACTCATAGTGTATGAATTCCCTATCATTTCAGAGAAAAAATATGCAGAGTGATATTTTGAGGTATTTTAGGCATTCTGATTTCCCTTCTATTAAGCTTTAATTGTTCACAGTTTCACACATTTTTTGTCCTTAATTTGCCAGCTGTAAATTTATTAAAATTATTACTAAATATTATTTGTTTTCTACATAGAAAAGAACAGAAATGAATGTGACAAAGATGTTATTTTCTCAGCTAACGACTTGATTTCATACAGATGCTTTAGTAATAGATGTGATGTAATAATTTAGCCAAACTAAATATCTATCCAGACTGCTACAGATTCAGGTCAATTAGAATGCCTAGTTCATTTATTAGGTAATAACCTGCTATTCTCTTTTCTGCTATTTTATCTTATACATAAACACAACATCTACACTTTCTTGAAACATTGCCGTAATCATATGTATGTACAGTAATGTTGCACAAACCTCTCAGAACTACTGGAAGTGTGGGACAATTATCACAATAATGTGGGAAAAAAGTAAGTTAGAAATATTATAGATGTAAGTTGGAAACAGTTTTGAAGAGCTAGAAAAGTTCCCAGAAAATAGAAAGCAAAATCAGTGTAGGACTGTAAATCTCTGCTGGGATATATTGCCTCTGGTCACTGTAACTTTTTTATTTTTCAGATAAGTGTATTCAGCAGTGCTTTACAGTCCACATACCCTGCAGCCTCCTGCCAGTGGAAATTAGGTGCACACTGCTATCTTTTTTCACATTAATTGACATGCAACAAAACTTACCTGGGCTGTATATTGTAGATGTACAATAGTGCATAGTGTAGGTGCACAATGCTGCAATTAAACATAGTCACTCAGATTGAAATTTTAAAAAGGCAAACATGTACCTTAGTAGAGAGTTTTTCAGTCTGGAACACTTCTGAACAGGGATTGGAAACACACCAACAAGTAACTAACCCAGTTTTCTTGAAGTTCTTCAAAACAGATTAAATGCTTCAGGGCTCATACCTCATACTCTATTTGTACACACAAGAAAATGCACCCAGTCTAGAAATCTAAGATCAGGAACTATTGGCTAAATAAAACCGGCCTGTGAAGGGCTCAAAGACATCCAGGGCACTTAACAGTTATGAGTTTCATTTTGCCAAACACCACCAAATTGCACCTGGTGTGAGCCACCAGGAAAGGTGCAGAACTAATAGTTTATCATTATCAGCACTATGATGATTGAAAACATCGGTTTATGTAGCCAAACAAGAAAGAACATTTTCAATGTATAAAATCAGAACAAAACAATAAGATTAAAAATTCTGTCTATACCAGAAAATCAGTGTCAACACAGCAGCTGCATGTTTCACATGAAGCATGTGATCAGTTTTGGACACATACAAGTCAAAACCTGTATGGTTTTATTACAGGTATGGGTCCCTGCCTAATGTTTAGTGAGCTAACAATTCTTATCAAACAGCAAAGGCAAAGAACAAAGCCAATCATGGTTTTACTCTTGAAAATCAAGGGTTTATTTTGTCCATTAAGGTAAAAAATAAAACATTCAAATGAACAACTCTCTCAAGGGCAGAGAGACCTTGACAAATTAGAGAGATGGGCAGTCCCCAGCCATGTCGTTTAACGAGGGCAAGTGCTGGATTCTGCACCTGGGACAGGGCATTCCTGGTTTTGTGTACAGACTGGGGTATAGGAGGATGAAGAATAGTGCTGTGGAAAGGGGTTGAATCTGGGGGTTCTGGTCAATTGCGAGTTGAACACGAGTCAGCAGTGCCCTGGCAGCCAGGGGAGCCACCCCGGCCCTGGGGTGCATCAGGCACAGCATCGCCAGCCGGGCAAGGGAGGGGATTGTCCTGCTCTGCTCTGCACTGGGGAGGCCTCACCTCGAGTGCTGGGGGCAGTTTTGGGGGCCACAACATGAAAAAGATATTAAGCTTTTAGAGAGTGTCCAAAGGAGGGCCACGAGGATGGCGAAGGGTCTGAAGGGAAAGCTGAGGTCACTTGGTCTGTTCAGCCTGAGAAGAGGAGACTGAGGGAAAAACTTATTGCAGTCCTCAACATCCTCAAGAGGGGAAGCAGAGGAGGAGGTCATATCTCTGCTGTCTCATGACCAGTGTCAGGACTCAGGGAAACAGCATGAAGCTGACTTGGGAGAGGTTTGGGTTTGATATCAGGAAAAGATTCTTCACCCAGAGGGTGGTTGGGCAGTGGAACAAGCTCCCCAGGTAAGTGGTCACAGCACCAAGCTTGTCAGAGTACAAGAAGCGCTTGGACAATGCTGCCAGGCACATGGTGGGGTTCTTGGGGTGTCTGTTGGGCTCAATTATCCTGATGGGTCCCTTCCAACTCAACATATCCTATGATTCTGTGATTCTGTGATCACAGAATAAATCAAACACCAAGACTGAAAAATATCTTTCGCTGCCATGTCCTTTTGTTTCACATTTTCTGTTACTACATTCTAAAAAAAATGTTGATTATGAAGTTTGAGGAAAGACAAAGCATACAATGCCAGCATTTTTTAAAAATCTGGACTTTTTGAATGTATAAAATGATTTTTGTTAGTCTTTTGGGGAAATAATATTTTTTGCTATTATGCTAATGAATATTTTATGTATGTTTGAATAAGGCTATAAAGAAAGTAGTTTGGAGCTGACAAAGCTGTCTCTTCCCTGTTAACTGGGACAGATTCCAGCTTTTTAGTTACCCATCAGCCTAGACAAGTGTCTCCCCAAACATCCAAAATTAATCTATAATCATACCTTCCTGGCCTGTAGCAACAAGTAAGTGTGACCCCACACATATCCGATGCCATTATAGCTCATTCATCTTTTGTTTTAAAAAACAAGCCTGGAAAGCTGCGCTGCCAGCTCTGAAGCCTGATAACATGAGAATTCGCAACCAGTACTCATAGTGACATTTGAATCCAGCTCTATGTTTTGTGTGGACCAATTCCAGGCAGACATTATGAACTGGGAGAATCATTCCAACAGACTAATGGCAAAAAGCTCACAAGTGTTAAGCTAGCTTCATTATAAAGAGTGAGACCATTCATTTAGCTGTTTCCTATCACTGATCATGTTAATTAGGAGAATTAGGCATGAAACAGCAATAAGCTAGAGATGTTGCCAATGCATTTTGTGTCTACGCATGGGTATATGTGAGTCTGGGTAGAAGCCTATTTAAGATGGTTATTGCAGCATTCGGCTGTACTTTCTCCTGGCTTAAAAGAGAGTCCTGGGTTGGGAAGAGAAGAGACATATGCAATTTTCCTACTGTTCTCTAGCATCCCTCATCTCACCTCCTAGACAGTATTTTATATGAAATTATACTTGATTAAATACAAAACCTTGAACACATTTTCCCGTTAAGAGCTGTCTTACCAGACTTTGTAGTGAATTGAGTTGTGGTCTTTGTACAGTTGATTATACACTATATAGACAGCAGTAATGTAGCAATGAGCAAAGAAAAGAATAAGCCACAGGGAAAAATTCTGGACCATTGTTCTTGTGCAGTTGTAGATTGCAATGACAAAGCAGGTTCTAATTCCAAGTCTTCGTGTAGGCAAGTGTCTGTAAGACTCTAGAGTACACCTTATGGACCCTAAAGAGCCCTGGTCACTCAGCTTCTAAATATCACTTCCAGGAGACAAGTGTTGCCTAAAAATTGAACTTTGCATTACGGCCTTTCAACAGCCTGTTTGAATTCATCATGAGGTTCTTATGTCTGCTGCTGAGCTGTAACATAAATAAATACAGAAAGGCACAGGGATAGCCCTCAAATCTGCTATTGTTTTCCTTTTCCCTACTTAGAACAAACCACAAAGGAAGATATTCATTTGATGCTTAGATGTCAGGTAATAATAATTTGTGTTGCGTTTTGGTGTACTCATTTAACTGGTCTGCTATAGTCAGTGAAAAGTGGCAGCAAAGGAAACAGGATCCAAACAGCACCACATAATTGTCTGTCCAGTTCCTTGGAATAAGTTCTAGTCCTTTAGATCAGAAGATTTCAAGCCAAAAGCCTTTTCTTGCTGCAAAGACAAGCTAGCAGAAAAGCAGGCCAGCAGAGTGACCCTTTAGTACATCTATTACTACCATTCTGCACTACAATGAAGAATTTAGGTACCAAAAAGAAGCTTGAAATGAAAAGGCACTGATACATTTTTGAAGATTTTAAATGCTCACATTAATCACTCTTTCTAAGACAGTTAAGTCTGTCAGAACTCTAAAAGTATACTTTCAAAGCATTGTCTGGGGCTTTGAGTTTAATTCCATGGCTTTAGTGATGAACATGAGCAAAAGTATATTTAAAGACAACCCTCTGGGTTCACTAAAAAAAAGAACAAAAAACCCAAACCAAACCAAACCAGACCAAACCAAACCAAACTAAAAACAACAAAAAACCAAACCAAACCCCGATGAATATTTCCATACAGCTGCCAGTCCATAGCAGTGATGTTTTTAAAGACTAGTGAATTCTGGCCCTTGCTGTCAGGACCGTGATGTAGCAGCTGCTTTCTTTTGATGAGATTGAGTCATGGGCATTAGGACCTATTTTTAACTGTTGTTGTAGAGTATCTCATTAAAACCACAATGACTTGTTAATTTCTTGAATTTGGAATCATGTCTTCACAAAAACCTACTTTGGCTACTTTCAGTGTCACTGTGCTCCAGGGTAAAATGAGGAAACTGCCGATGATATTTATAGTTTGTTGATCCACAAGGTTCAAAAGTGCTATATATTAATTCATTTTACCATGACTATTTAAAAATAATAGTATTCAGGATTAGTATTTTTTGAGGTAGGAAGAAAAGACATGGCCTGGTTTTGGAACCAGAAAATTATTTTAAGTATCTAATAAAACAGTTTAGAAGGAAACTCGAAGAAAATTGAGAATATTTAATATGTAAAGAATATGTGCCAAAGTTCTGCCAGATAATCCTGCTGCAAATATTATCCAGGTCAGCAATGGCCAAACTTTTCAAAATTATAATTTTTCATGTGATCAATAGCATATTCCTTTAACACCTGATTTTTAACTGAAATCATGCCGGGAACACTGTGATTTCCCAGTCTTGGCTGCTCATCGCATCTTTATTTGGAGGCCTGTACTAGATTAGCCTTATGCCAATCTGATGCCTGAAATAGTAGAGCCATGACAGTCAGGGATTCAGATAGACTTTCTAACAAAACATGTGTTCACAGAGTTAACAGGACCTGAATCAGAGTTGCAGTGTCTGGGAGAATTCATATGCAAAGTATAACTATTTCAGCATTATCTTTCTAGGAAACCACATGATAGCGCTTCAAAATATGTTCTATTGGAAAATTATACCTGTTAGTGTTGCTAATATTCAGGTGATATGAGAGAAAAATCTGAAAATGACACACAGAGAGGATTATAAACACAGAAAAATATATTTATAAACACTTGAATTGAGAAATAGCATAGAAATTGTAACCACAAATGTTAATATGGCTAAAAACTGTACTAAAATTATAATTATATATTAATTTTTACAGTGGTGGTTGTGGGTCGGGGTGTTTCATGTTTAGGGTTTTTTTTTATTAAATGAAAGCAGAAGTTGGTTTTGGCAACAATTTCTTGGTTTTAAATTGGAACATTCATTAACATATCTCAAGGGAATTTAACAATTCACTGTAGTAGTATTTAATTTAAAAACCTCCAAAAGTTGTTTTCAGAAGTGTTGTTAGAAAAACAGTTAAGTTCTTTATTTTTAGTCTTTTTCATTTACATTTTTATAATTTAAATTTTAAATAGAATTTTAAAAATTTGTTATGACTATTTTTTTAAGTATTCAAACAAACATTCGCTGTCATGTTAGTAGGCAAAATCATGGGCATTTCAGACATACAGGCTGAAAACTCATTCTCAGCATTTTCTGCTTTAACTTTACAGTTATGTAAAACATTGCTCTCACCTACCCCTTCCTAATCAAAAAGCACACTTTTGAACAGTTTTTGAATACTTCAAAATATTTGCTGTAAATAGTCAAGCAGGTATGGGAGTTAATATTTTTGTTCTCAGTGAGTTCTTAGGAAAATCTGACTTTTTGCCTTTTCGGAGAACAAATAGGTACACAAAAGATGTTTGACATTTTTCAGATATTTAGAGGAATAAAATAATGTTTCAAATATGTAAAATTTCTCATTCAAGCTACCACCAAAGTCAAAAAAGTCAATACATTTTGAAGTCACTTAAATATCTACTTCTGGGAATACACCCTTTCAATCAGCCAGTAGTTAACTGGTCCATGAAACTGCACTGACACTTTTAAAGATATCCAAGACTGTACGGTTAAAGATAGATCTGGAAATACAATTCAGTCTGATAAAATAGTTGAGAGGAAATGTATTCTGAAGAAAAAGCTACAGCTAGCTCCTCAGTCACTATGCCATTCCTGTTATTTCTTCTTAAGGCTTCTGATCTCTCCTGTGATCTGCACAGAAAATCTGAGTGCCCAACTTAGACCTTAAGTAGAGCATTAAGGAGTCTCACTACAAAACTAATTCATGGTTGAGTATATCTGAGATGATGAATATGGAAGTGTTCCTCAGCACCCAAACCCAGCTATGCAGCTCATTCTGTACTGATCAAAATCAAATACCCCTCATCATCTTTTCTCCACTCTGCTCTCCTTCTACCTGCTTACTGGGCACATGGACCAGAAATAAGCTGGGCATGTTACCAATTACCCGATTTCGTTGTGCTTGGAAGTCAACCCATGACTTAATGTGACCTGGATCCCTTGAAGCATGATCCTCTACCTCTGAAGCCAGTAGATTAAAATTAATGGCTTTTGTTAGTGCACAGTGAGAAAACCAGCAAGTTTCATACAGTAATTAGGGATGTCTCCCTCTTTGCAACTGGAAGTACTGTCAAATTTTCTTCTCAGTGTATGAACAATGCACAAGATTATTCTAAAGTTCTATCTTTACCTAAAGTTAAAAAATAGGTATTAATATAAATCATGAAGTGTGTTCTTTGAAACAACTCACAGGCCATCATCTGCCAGAACACCAACATATTTTTTGTACTTTATTTCAATACCTGTAAGATAGAGGGCATTCAGACAGGCCTAGCTTACTAAGCTTACATAAGAACTTGTGTTGCTCTGTTTCAAACCCAAAGGAAATAACCTTCCTGCTACTGCTAATCAAAACAAACTTGCTCATATGCAATTATAACACCCTGACCTTTTTAAACTCTATATTAAGTATTTCAGAGCATGTGATATTAGCATGTGTTGGGGGGCTATTTTTACCATTAGCCTCATGCGCTCACATGAATACAAATTGACTATCAGAAACAACTCCAGGAAAATTAACATTTTCCCCTCAATCTTTGGGCAAAGTAATGTCTTACTTACATTAGACTTTTTGAATTAGTATTTAGTGATGTACACTCTTATCTAGAGTTCATATATAAATGTTTTCATATACACCTACATATATATAGACACATTGATACATATTTATATACCAGTTACCACTGAATATGGAAATACATGCACATCTATACACAGGCATACACAGTTCCTTCATATTTTCAAGAAAGACATCTTTATCACAAAAACCTTTATGTTGCATGTGAATTTCAGCAGCTTCAGCAAACACTCATTAACAGCACTCTGAGAGGTGGCTGCTGTGCAACAGAAACACTCACACCTCACACAGAAAGGAAATTAGATGGACTTTTCAAACATACGTATCTCAAAGTAGCTCCCAGACTTACAGTTTATAATGTCTGTTTGTAAACAATTGCATTGGCATGTTTGAACAACAAATGACTGTCTCTTCCAGTACACTTAGGCTCATAAAGCTGAGATGAGATGATGCAGTCTCTATGTCTTTGTCAGTGTGTTTTTCAGTCTAGAGTAGTAGTCCACAGTTATCAGCAATTTAAAGGAATTTATTTACCCGCCAGACAGAAATTCTGCTGTTTACTACTACCTGCAGCTGAGGTGCACACTGCTTATTTGGATTGATGGTATAATTTCTGCCCCAGAGGGACTAAAGCTGCTACATTAGTCTCTAGAAGTGAGCTAAGTTCAGATTCGCAAAATAGCACAGCCTACCAGGAAAAAATGCTTTGTCCTCTACCCCTTTCTTGGTAGCATTTCCAAAAGCACCTACCATACATAACTCAAGGCAGTTCAAAAGAAAGTAAAATTTCTGAATCACCACAGCTGCTTTGAAAATTACTTTTGACAGAACATGGATTTTTTGGTGCCTGAACACTTTTTAAAAATCTGACTTCAGGCAGCTTCTCAAAAACACAGAGGTGAGAAATCAGCAGTTCTTGTGTTTCAGTACCATGCTTGTAACATCTGTATCATTTCAATCTTGTATTTATTCAAGATGGAGAGATTTATGGTAGAATAAAGTCAATAGAAAAAAATGCATCTGAATTCTAATTACGTTTGTAATGGGGTGCTCATGGAAAGGTGTCCTTACTAAATAAATATTCATGTTAACTTTGAAACAACCTTTAAAAAATGCAGTATTGAAACAAAACAAATATTTTACCTTTAAATCATCCCAGCTTTCCAAGTTTCATCTTTTTTATTGATTAAATAAAGGTCAAAAAAATTAAAGTCATTGTCACAACTGGGAAATTTCCTGTGCTTGGCATAAGCAGTATAAAAAGGTCAATTTTAAAAATACGACTGATGCTGAGCGTAGGATTCTGGACTTTTGATTCATTCTTACATGCAGGTAACAGATCAGTTCAGCATGTGAGCTAAATCACATTTCTCCAGCATTCTTAAAATTCTTATTCTGAGTCTCACACTTACACAAGTCAGTCTTATCAATATGCTGACAATTTTTGGCCAGTTTCCAATTTGTGAAAATTATCTACTTGATACAGTATCTCAAGATGCTCTTTCAAGACTACCTTTTCTTTTGAGATATCAAGTGTCAAAAAATTATATTTAAGTAATATATGATCTGAGAGAGATGCAGAAGAATAGATATGGAAAAATAGCATTGTCTAAAAGCCAGGAAAATGGGATGCTATCCTTTTACTAATTTACCTTGTGACCTGGGGATTATTTTTTCTTTGCCATATTTTTTCTCCCACTCATAGAAAAAACAAATTAGGTTTGGTAGATCTAGTGCAAGGATATCTTTCCTAAGATTCTCTCCATTTTACTTCCCATTTGTGTTTGATGTGCTTTTATGTAATTTTTGTTCTTTTTTTATAATACTATATATTTTACCCTGTAGCTGTGTTTTCCTGCATGTCTGGGTAAGCACGACAATCTTTCCTGGAGCTCTAGCCCTTTGTTTTCAATTTGCACCTCAGTTCAAAGCATAGTAGAAAGAAAGGCTCACACTGGCTTAGTCAAAATTTTAAAAACTTTTCCCTTTCTCTTTAAGGTAGTCACCACCCAAACTTGCCCTCTGTAAGACAGAAAGCAAACAAACAAAAAAACCACCAAAACACCCAAACCACTTCAAACCAAAGGAAAAAAAGAGGTGTATGTTTTATTGGAATGAATGCTCATTAGCAGTTACAGTGCTTTACATGTGTTCCTGGAGTGCATCTTCCAGCTTAATTTAATCAGAAAGAAATTGCTTTGCACTCTCCAAGACAGCTTGGCAGCATGAACCAAATTGTAGTACACAGGGACAATTAGAAAGTTTACTTCAAAAGTGTGCCTCTGATCCAAACATAATCTCCAATAAAGATATAACTGTCGAGACAGCCACAGCAGTACAGATTTCTGCTTTTTCTCACACACCGTTTCAAGCTCTTATGTCTTCCAAAACCAATCTTAGAGTTAAGGAATTTCAGAAAATTCATCATTTTACCATGACAGATCTCATTTCCAATCAGGTTTCTGCATAAGCTTTAAAGGACAATACTTGTACCTTGCCTCAATGCTATTTCTTGTTTTTTTCCTTCATTTTTTTTCCTGCTCTTAGGCCTTCTGCTGCAAACATGGACAAAGTCAGCTTTACCTTGTCATCTTATCTATCCTCTTGAAATGGTTGTCACCCAAGCCAAAAAGGCCTGGTGTGCTCCATACATCCCTCATATGGAACACACCAAGTACAGTCTTTACCATGTGCCTGATGGTTCAGAGAGAAGACAAACTTAGTGGACTTAAGGAAAAGGAATTTTCTGTGAAAACACAGATTCACCCAACCATTGTACCTAAAGGAGCAGTGGTGGTGCAATTCTCATTTCCAAACCCGCTGAATTTCGCTTCTTTAGCAAGCAGATGTTAATTACTTTGTCAAAAACTTGCACAGAATGAAGCAAGACGCAAAAAAAAAGGAATTAGCCAAAAAGAAAATAGTTATGCATGCCCTCAGTTGGGTATTTGGCCATCTAGTGACAGATAGGTAAATTGGGAGTCAGAAGGTGTCAGAAAATACGGTTGTAGTATGAAGGAAGACCTGGATTTGATAGTGTTAAGGGAGAAAACTAGAAGTATTCTTAAGGTAATGACAGTAAGTTAGTGCTTGGCACCAAGACAGGAAGGACTAAGTATCAATGTAAATAATTCTTGGCATTTAAGAATCTCATGAATCGCCTAAAAATCACAGGCATCACCAAATTATTTTACACAATGCTAGAACACAGGTGTAATACTACTAGCAATGTTCAGTCACTACAGCTAAAGGACAGGTTTTTTTATATAAGTATTCTGTGTGTTCATGAGGATGGAACTTTTAGTGCTATGTGTTATAGTATGACTGCGCATTACTGGAAATTGCTGGAAATTATGTCATTGCCAGTATACTGAATTTATTGTATTATTCCCTGCATGGCTTTATTGTTTAAACTGTGTGTTTTCCTTTACTTTCAAAGAAATGAAACATCCTCATAGGCAATACAGATAATTGAATTTCTACTCGGGACTCAACATAAGCTTTAAATCATCAAGCATAATTCCCCAAATAGCATAGATTGTTTAGCTCTCTCCTGAATTAGATATCTTGGTAGAGCTGCTCATTTTGTTCCGGTGGGCAAAGCAGGTAAACCAATATAAGTACCTACATATGTTCCAAAAGCATAGAAGACAATGGAATTATATAAATTCCTCTTAAAACAACAGAAAAAAAAAAACCCCAACCCGTAATGTCTACTATTAATATTCACCAAAAAAATTGTTCTAGTGAATTTAATTAGCTTTACTGAAAGATGGTGTCAAGTGTTACTCAGTCAGCTAATTAGTTAATAAGAGAGAATTTAGAATATCATGAGAGAATGCATTTTATGTTATTCACAACTTCCATAGTTGTCCCTGTGTAAAACTTTTCCCAGAGAATAGGTGAAAGAAATTCATTATCATAGATCAGCCTGACAGCATCTGAGACAGGTAACTGTTGAATGTGGAAGCTAACAAGATGGCAAAGGCAAATACCAGAGTAAGTAACAACCCAGAGTGGATGACACTCAAAAATGAATAAATCTAGAAATCCTGCAGAGGAAACAAGCATAGAAATAGATCAAAGTTGTAGATCAAATAAGAGCACTTCTTAACCTTTCTACACATATAGCCAGCATGTCTTTGGCAAAACCTTAATGTATATAACTGCAGTCGCCTGACCCCTGGGCCACCCGGTGGCCTTGTCAGGAGACTACAATCGCGGCCAAAGACCGAACGTCTCAACAATTTAAGGACACACCGCCGTGGAACGGGTCGAGCTGCAGTCGTTGGTAAAGCGGCGAGCGGGCGGAGATAAAGGACTGAGAGAAGGGAGATTCTCTTTAAAGCAGACTAGAGCTTTTATTTCCAATCTCGTGTGGGGCGAGAATCTTGAGGAACAAAGGAACGAACACAGGGTTTTAAGGCACAGAAAAAGGGGAGGAGTTTACAGCAATGTCCAATAGGGAGAAACAAAAGGGGAGGAACTAAGGTACAAACAACCAACCACAGAGCCGTAAGGGAGGAGACAACCTAAGGAAGCCAATCAGAAACCAAATAGTACAGAACCTTCCAGAACTCAATTGCATATGGAACAGAAGGCATACATAAACATGAATTGTTTGGCCAATAAGGAACTTAAAAACAAAGAACCCTCTAGAACTGGGGGAGGAAACGGGCTTGGAGTGACATGAGGGGTGAGGCCTTCTGACTGAGGATCCGCCTACAGTCCGTCCCTCTGGGCGGATCCATCTGCCCATTGGATGAATAAACTTGGAGGGACAGGAGGCGGATCCCAAGCAGGCCAAAGCGCACCACAACATATAACCATGTTTCTTTAGCTGCTGCACATAAATGCATATAAAGGGTATATCATGGAGCCCGATAGGCTTTATATCTCTATCCATGTTTCTTGCTGCCTACATTACATTCATCCTGGTTTAGTTATATGTCAAAATTGCAGTAAATTAAAAATATTTCTCTAAAATCTGTCAACTTTTCAAAGTGACTCTCAAATGTCATATACTAGGGTGTATGGGAAGCATTCTAGGTTTGACACTATTTGAGAAAGGATTTTCCAGTTCACTATGTTCTGAAAAATATACAAGAAAAAGACC
The DNA here is from genome assembly GCA_013398055.1 of Ifrita kowaldi. Classification (NCBI taxonomy): domain Eukaryota; kingdom Metazoa; phylum Chordata; class Aves; order Passeriformes; family Cinclosomatidae; genus Ifrita; species Ifrita kowaldi. Next base: position 140,307 of record VZRS01007228.1, read on the forward strand.
CCACACCAACACTCCCCCCCTCAAAAGTTCATCTCAGGTTACCATATTGTTTCCATTCTTCAACATATATCCAGGCTTTAATATATATCCAGCCACCCTCACACTGTCTCAAATGGTTTGACTTGAGCTAAATGAAAGGCACATACCAACACAAAATCAAACTCCTGAAGGAGCTTGCATCTCAACAAATGCCTATAGAAGAGTGGAAAGCACTGTCCAATTACCCTAATTCTAAGACAGAAGTTTCAAAAGTTACACTAAGTATTGTGTACCAGATAAAAAACTAGTAGTTCATTTTAAGAAATAAAGATATCCTTCAGTTCAGATTTCCTACAATTTTCCCTTCTGAAACTCTTTCATTTAGCCATAGGAGTAGCTAAAATCAAATTATTTCTAGACAGATAGGAGTGATGAAAAAATATATGGCAGTAGAGATTATGCAAAAGCCTATGCAGATAAACACTTGAACTGTTACATGTTAAATTATATTCACAGATACTTTATTTTCCATTGGTCTTTTGGCATCAAATGTCACAGTGAAAAGATTTTTTTCAAAAAATCAAGTTATTTCCATGATGTAATAGTCATCCAAGAGGTTTGTGAGAGTACTTTTAAAATAACAGCAAGGCAGCTTTCAAGGAAACTGTGAAGGTATATGAAAAATCAAACCCCAGTTAAATAAAACACACACTCAATGGTTTGAAACATGGAGAAGTTTGTCTGAATCCTTTTTAAACATTGAAAAACAGTATATCTGTTTTCTGAATTTAATAAACATCAAGAAAATTGTAGAAATTTAGCCTTTTTTACAAACATTTTGCAAAATGAGTACATGAGTACACCCCTAATTCATACTCCTAATTTACACTATTACTATGTGTAGGATACCGTATTGTATTTTTAAAAGATGATCTTACTAAAATTTTGCTTTCTTTCTCACTTCTTCTCTTTGCTATAAAATTTTATAAACTTTTAAATTTTTATAAGATAAGAATAATTCTTTAGACAGAGAGTAGGTTGCTGAAACTTTAAGTGCATATAAATATAAGATGCACATTTAGCAAAAAATAGTAATTTTATTCAGTTCTATCTTTGCCCCTCAAAAATATTGGTCTCTCCTATTTTTACTTTTCCTATTAATAATTCAATAAATTAATAAATCAAATTTACCTTGTGTTGTTCTAGATATAAATGATATCTCCTAAGATAAGCAATTAGAATGAATTATTTTTAATAAAATTTTAATTTTTTTTTTACTCTCTTAAGTTATTAATACATTGGGTTTCATTCTAGAATCATAGAGCTGGGAAAAAATGTGTATAATAATCAGCAGTGAACTAATTAATATCTGTGGTGGGTTATCCTATTCTCCTTTGAACTTTTACTAAAGAATAAAATATATCAATTAACAAACAGCTGTGAAGACTTTTTCTGCCTGTGGCTGGCACTCCTCTTGGACGGATTTCATCTTACAAAATGCAGATGTCTATAGTACAGAGCTAGTCACTTTAAAAGATGCCTTTGTGTGAAAGTAAGGAACACTGTTACGTTTTAGGTCTTCTCATCCTAAAACAGACATCTGAAACTGAATTTCTCTCTTTTCAAACAGTCTATTTTCTCCATTACTTCTAAAGAAAGCTTTACTGGGATCCCATTCTTGAACCCTGAAAAACCAAATGAAAATAATGATCCATCAAAAACTCAACACACAGCAAGAGTGCACAGAAAGTTTTTATCCCTTTAGCTAAGCTGCCTGGCAGAGAACTCAGTGTATTTTTCTTACAGAAGGCTGTAACTTAATCCTATATTAATTATCTATTTTTCAAGGTGGTGGCTTGGATGCTGGTTTTAGAGGAAAAAAGAGAAGCAACTGCTTCAGCGTTCTGTGGCTCAAGAGATCACCAACTACTAAATTCCCAAAAGTGGGAAGATAGCTTTCACTATTGGAGAAAAACAACATGCTCCTTTGGAAATGATTTTTTGATCTGTTCTTTGGGTTTCCAGAACTGCAAGCACTGGTACTGAGCAGGACAGAAGATGCTGGCATGTTGGGGTTTTTGCATTGTGAAAAATCTGTTCATACCTTACATCCACTGTGTTCATTTTATTCCCTCCGTATAGAAAATTGTGTTTCTGAGAACATCAGAATTAAAATGAGGTAATTAAAATGCAAAGAAAGAATGCTGTTTCTTCAGTTTTTTTGATGAATTGTAGTATTAATCTACTCAAGAGACAAACTGAAAGAATCATCATTTGGATTCTGAGTTGTTGCTAGTGATAACAGAACTTTTTAGTCCAAACTTTTTTTTGCTTTGGGTGTCACAAATATAAACCATCTGGTATGCCAGCTGCCCATGTTTCTTTTTGCATATACCACAAGAGAGGGTAAAAAAACTCCAAAATTGCAGACATTATCCGTTCTCTGCTTATCATCATCATCCTCATCATTATAATCTTTTTAGCATTTTAATATATGACTTTGCTGCTTCTTGCCTCTTAGATCTCTTGATACGCTGTAGAATAGAGTTTTGTTTTGCTTCCAAGGAGTGCTCTGTGTGATTTAAGGGAGGCAGAAATCAGGAATATATCTTATTATGGTTTTACTGTTCACTAGTTGCAATTTTGTTTCACAAGTTAACATAAATTTTATTACTAAATTTATCTACTTATCTGTTTTTAGAAAAGATTAACTACTGAATGTAAAAAGATTTTAAATACAATTGAAGAGTATATTAAGTTTAACCTGAGGTTGAGTTTTGTTCTCTGCATTTCATTTAATTTACAAATTTTTACCAGAACTACTCAAAATTCTGTATTCTGCTTAAGTTCTAACATCTAGCACCCTAAGTTAATTACAGCTTAGGTCCAGTTTATCACCCTTCTGCCTGAGAAAGCAAAAAATGTAATTAAGAGTCAAAGGTTTGGTCTTATCAGCAAGCTGTTCCAGGCACAGTTTCACTCAGTTTGAAGAGAATCCTAGGATGCTGGTCCATCATTCCCAATAATTGTCCTGAATGTTATTCAAAGCTTTGTCCAGGCAATTCTCAAGAAGTCAACTTTTCTATGGGTAGGATAAAGTTACTATTTTCAACACAAATTCTTGTTTTACACGTCAGGGGAAAAAAAAATATCTAGAGAGAGACTTTTTTTCTGTTAGAATCATCCCTATAGGTAGATATGGTCCTCGTCATAAATGGGGTTTCTGAACTTGGAGGGGCATCAAGGGCTAAAAGTTTGGAGATTGATTTCACAGGTAGTTACTCCATATTTGGGAGCACAATGTGGAAAAAAATAAACAAGCAGCATGCTAGTTCTTTCTTCAGGAAATCCACACCTTCAGCTGAGGAAATCAAGGGAACACTATATGGTTGTACATCAAAAGCAAGCTACAAGATAATCTTCCTTATCAAAAAATAATCAGAGCAATTGTCCTCACAAACTAAAACCTGATAGGATTTTGTTCTGTGCTTTCGTACTCCCAATGATAACCTTCTCTACTTAGCAAAACAAGATAATTAAATTCTGAAGGATCTTGGAAAATAAAAGTTGGTCTAAACCACTTATATTCAGCATGGCTCATTGTAGATGTTATCAAGCAGTAGAACAAATGCTCTGAATTAATGTCAGAAAAAGCTCTACAAAGGTGGAAATACAAAATGGGAAAGCGATGTACATACTCAATCACATAAATCAGAATTTAAATAAATGGGCACTATTTCTTGTAAGGAGAATTTTTAATTAAATAAGAACAATAATTGATAAAAAGTCATATGGCTTTTTGTGCAAGGTCTGGGGAAAAAACCCCATAAAATTCAGAACGCAAATTATCGTTTACCCACCTACCTGTTAATGGTTAAAAAAAATAGTATTTAATTCCATTCCTACAGTATAATCAGGGAGTCCATCTCTGTTTGTTATCTACTTTAAATTACATCAAAATTATGTCTGTTGCCATAATATTACCATGAATTAACCCTGCAAGTACATTATTCAAATGTCCAATATGAAAGCTCTTCTGTTGTAAGTATTCACTCTTTTATCCTGTCAATCTTTTTAATCTACTTGAATAGATAAGAGGGTAATTTTTTCTCTTCTGGGACATAAGCAAGGTAATGTAGGTATTGCCTACCCATAACCAAGTCCCTTACATTAAACATAATAAGTGTCAAAGCCTTTAAATTAATATTATATCCAATGGCCTGAACTTATTTTAGCTTTATGTCTTCTTTAACATTTAATATAGTCAAAATTCAGGAAGGTCCTGAGCTCATTGAAGAAAAAAAGACTAGAATATTTAATATTTTTCAATCATAATAAAATAATAGTAACTCTATTCTTTGGAAAGCCATTAGACCTTATATTTTTGATAAATTGATTTAGTTTGTACATTATTTTAGTTTATCTTTAGGTTTTTCACCCAGAGGATTCTTGAACACTGGAACAGTGTCCCCTGAGAAGTGGTCACAGCACGAAGCCTGACAGAGTTCAGGAAGCATTTGGACAACACTCTCAGGTACATGGTGTGACCCTTGGTGTGCCCTGTGCAGGGCCAGAAATTGGATTTGGTGATCCTGATGGGGCCCTTCCCACTCAGTATATTCTATTCTACTAACTTGTCTTGCTGTAGATGTCAGATCCCATTGATGGCTTTCTAGGAAAAGCCAAAAATTGCACTGAACATTTTAACACAAGTCAGAATTAAAACCACTGCTTCCAAGGAAGGAAAACATGTTTAACTACTCTGTTCAACAAAAGAGCTACCTCCAGTTGCCCCTTGAAGCTGAATGGTAACAGCTTGCTCAATTAGGCATCCATACCTATTGCTTCCTAGGAGTCAGGGCCACTGCTGTCATTGGAGCCGTCACATAATAACTTGTCCTTCTAGAAGCCAGTGACTCTGGTGAGAGCAGAAACCCATTACATTTCTGTGAATTATAAAGATGCATTACATAATTGAAGCTGATAACCTGTATTCCCTAGATTCTCTCTATGAAAGAAACTTTAGTTATCAGTATAGGGTAATAAGAGATTAGATGATTGGCAAAAAAACTCACCTTGATTTTGCTTCCTCATCATTGCTCTTTAATTCTTCTACCAGTATATTAGCACCAACACCAAATGTATATTATGCCCTCCTTAAGGAACAGCAGGATTGGAGAGAATTGTGAATTTGGGAAAGTGATAATTGACAGATGAATCTCACAGAAAGTGATAGATAAAACATTCTGAAATGTTAGCATGGAGAATGTATGCGTTATGCAAAATAAGAAAAAGAAAAAGGCATCCTTTGCAATGTGTAACATATAAAACTTTATAGATGTGATGACATACCATTTTGCAGTGACCAGCTGTGATCTTTCAGTTCAATTGTGCTATAAAATTGAAGCCATGAGAGCTCGTTATAGCTACCTGCTCAAACATGTAAGTAACCCTGTTAGTGATGGAATGAAAATGACTAGAACTCTGCAAGAAAATACTTGTTTAAAAAATATTATGTGCTTTTGCATAAAGTCCACCATGCAATCATATCCCTTCAATGACAACAACCAGAGCTTATCTTTTGGAGTTTAAACCCGTGACAATATTTTTACCCTCCAGTGAACAAAATAGCGCCTGCAAGAGTCTGGCTAGATAAACTAGGCTCTTGCAAGAGAGAGGTAAAAGGATGGATGCAGATCATGACAACGTTGGCAGGTTTCTAGCTTACTTTATGACTCACAATTGAATATTGCTCACACACTGTTATTAACATAGGCATTTGGGACCAGGACTATGAAGCTGATAGCTTGCTATACCAAGAAGTTGTTCTGAGATAATTAGTAGTGATAAAATGCCAGTGCTTCTGACTGCGTGAGAAAAGGTGTGTAGTCAGCTCAAGAATCATTTGTCATTTTGTACTATATCTATAAGCTAACCTGCCTTGGGAGATCCTAAAAGTTTATTTTTTTAATGAAAGTGGGTTTTTTATAAAAATTAATGACAGCAGTTTTCACAATGGCTGCAGAGCCCCTGAAGATAACAGTTAAAATGCAGCTATGAGTGGGAAAAAAAAAAGGAAAACTTTGCTAAAATAAGAATTTCTCCTCATTTATACTGACAGAAATTGCTAGAATTTGGTTTTCCAGCACTTTAATATAAAGTTGTTTTAAATTAAAGACTAGGGCTATGACATTATGGATCTCTATTTTCTTTAGATGTATGCTCAAAAGCTTTTAGATTCTCAAATCAATTTACTGCTAAAATGGGAAATTTTTACATATCACCTGTGCCCAAGAAAAAGAGGCAGAGTTTTTGTTCCGAATCTGATAGAAGATCAGCCTTAAAGAATAACTTGATGGAAAACTCGACAAAAATGCCAAAGTTACAAATCCTAAACCAAATGAAGCAGCCACCAGTGCTGTGATGTAATATTGTTTCTTGTAGCCATTTACCAAAGGCAAGGCTGAGAGTAGCATCTTTCCAGTTTTTTGACACCTGATCTTCCTATTGCAAAGTATTTCTTCCTTTTACCTATAGTTTTAGCAAAGATTCTAGCATTTTTCTTTATTAAGCTGGAGAAAAAATGTTTGATTGAATTAAGCTAATGATTCTGACAACTATCTACTTCTCAGTATCAACGGAAATATTTTACTTTAGTTCGTTTGATTTCTGATCTGTATTTGTAAAATAAAAATAATACTTCCTGTCACTAGCTGTAAACTGCTAAGGTGCTTCATTGTATGTTCCACAGAAAATGATGTGAGGATACAGTTGCTCTGTGTAGAAGATATTTTTTTATATTTTATTTTGCCCATATTGGTCACTGGCTTTTTGTGAAGCAAAGTTAACAAAAATTAGCACAAAATGGCAAAATTACACACCTTTGTTCACTATTAATGACTTAAAATTGCTTAAATTTATTGCTTAAACTAATTCCAGTATTTCTTATCTTCCAGGAACTTGACCTCGTAATCTCAAAAATACTATATTCACTATTTAGTATATTTTTACTTCTCTATATATTTTATCTTTTCACAGATAGATTGTTCTTTGAATTTAAAGGAAGTTTTCTTATCATTTTTCAAATTGGTTTTTCCTTATAGAAATTTAAATTAATGCCTTCTTAGATGTTTGTCAACTAAACTTTTACATATCCTGATTTAATTGATGAACTATTGTCTGTGTAGCAGAAAGATAAAAAGAATGTATTATAGAGAATATTGTAGATTATCATCTCATTTCATCTCTGCTGTAGACGAGTTCCTGTGCAAGGAGCACCCAGTTATTTCAATATTATTCCATTGACAAGCATTGCTTTAGCAAAGATTTAAATTTCAAAGTGCTTGACAACTCTTCAAATTGCTGATTGTTTATTTTCTGCCCTGTTTAAATTTGTGCTTCATCTGCCTTTGCAGAGAACACAATTCAAACATATTGAAGAAAGGGAAAGCATCATAGCAGGGATGGCATGTTTGATGGTATGTTTGATGAATAAATATAACATTACTGGCATCTGCCTTCATCAGAAAAGTGCTGGTTTAAGAACTTGTAAAGGTGTATAATTTATATGATCACAATGGGAAAAATCAAGGGGTTTTTCTCCATGCTCCTTTCCCTACAGACCTTTATGGTCAAAAATTGAAAAGGTAGCCATTAAAACATAATGCAGAAAACTGTTTCTGCTTGACTTTAACACAAAGAAAATGAGTAAATAAAATGAAATATGTCAGACTCTTTTCTTATTCCTATATACATAACGAATATAACTTTTTCTCATATTATTTCATGTGTTAGGCCTTGAGTCGATCTGTTTTTCATAAGTAGTGAGGTACCAAGGAGAGAAATAGGGTTCACAGCTAAAAATAATCCCAGAGGAAAACCTTTTTGGTCATTGACACATTCCCTCATAACTGCAGAAATCTATTTTATAGTAGAGGAAGTCTCCCAGGCAGGGAGTAAAGCATTTATCATTGGCATCCTCACTTCATCTTCCTTTTAGATAACTCATTTGACAGAACTGTCTCTCTGGAATAAAGATAGATGCTTTATTAGCTTCGCTAATAACCAAATTCTAATGATTCCCCGAAATAAGGAGAATGGAGGGAAAAACTCTTGAATTTAAGAACAACAATTTAAACCATGCCTTGAGGCAAATCAGCAAATGACTCAGTAAATGATTCAGCAAATGACTCAGCAAATCATCCTTCCAAAATATAATAATTTTTTGATAGTTTACTCCCTTGAATGAAATCACTAAAGAAAAATAAAAGGGGTCCAATAACTGCATTCTTGTAACAGCTTTTGCTGTCATTCCTGTTAGCAAAGCTAGTTAAAGTGGATTTTTGGTTTAAGGAATAGGAACCAATAAAAACATGTTGAGAACATAAGTGAACAGGACAAGGCCAGCATCGGAAGCTGAAGCAAACAGGACTATGCTTTTGTGAAGCTGTTTGAGTCTGAGTTGGGAGAGTGGACAGCCCACCTTTGGACAACTAAGCTTTGGATCTGAGTTAAGGAACTCACCTTCACAGAACAGTGTGAATGACAGAGATACTCTAATTTCTCTGCTGGAAGACCATGGTGTCACATACCTCTATGTTGATCTAGCACCAATCTGCTTTGCTTCCCTTCTCTGCTCCCCCAGCTTCCCTCACGTGCATTGACATCTGTCTGCTGCTCAGTGAGCTGGGTCAGAGCAGATAACTCATCCAGCAAACAAGTGAGTTGTTTTACACCAGTTTAGCTCCTCAACAAGATCTCTGATGAGGGTCAGACAAATGTCAATGCTGACACAGGGAAAGCCAAGGAAGAGGGCAAAACCACTCATTTGGGCAGATTTGATGAGGTTTGCTGCATCCTCTAGTTTCACTGATAAATTCTGTCTCTACATCAATCTTTAATGGAGCTTTTTGCTCTCTTTTCTTGTTTAGAATTCTCTATCCTAGCTAAACCATAAGGACACCATGGAAGTGAACATGTTAGTTTAAGTATCCAATTTTAGGCCTAAAATTAGACAATGTTGTGGCTTTATAGGTTTCGCATTTAAGACACAGCTTGTGCAGTGATAAATTTGCCGTCTTGTACTTAGCTGCAGTGGTCCCACGTTACCCTGTTTCAATTCACCTGCTAAGTTAAATCAGCCATTAAGCCATAAATCTTTAAAGCCATGTAAGGGACATGTGTGCACAAATCAAATTATTTATTAACAATATACCTCAGCAAAATGTCAGTGCATACTGAGGACCTCTTGCGCACCACTTTAAAAATAAGTTCCCCAGAGCACAACTCAAAGAAATTGATTGAGTGCACTAATGTATTCTCATGTATTTCTCTTGATGCTGAATTTATCTCATGCATGAAAGATTTTGCAGGGCAATACACAAGTTCTTTATTCTTTGTTCTTGAAGGTGTTAAGCTAAGACTTTGCAAGTATACCTAAGCATATGCAAAAAGCAGCTTTTCTGCAAATATTTCTTAAAAAAAATCAGTGTAAGGAGTGAACTTTTGCCATTGTCCTATTATTTGCTTGAACGAGTGAGAACTATTGAGTTTATTAGATTATTAACAAAAGAACACATTTATTCAAAGAGATTTCCCTGGATTTTCTGCATTTATTTCTGGATCCCTTGTCTCATTCTTTTCTCCATTTTAACCACTTCTATTTTCTCCAGTCCTCATTTTCTATACTGTCTTCCTCTTTGTGTTTTGTGACAAGAAAATGACAGATGCATTCTAGCTAAGAAAAAAATATTCCAGATTAAATTTGAATAAACACTTCACAGCTGGGGAGCATTATTTAGTAAATAACAGGCTTTTAAAAGTGATATATCTTAAGGTATGTGCTTCCTTAGTGTATGTTTGTATAAGCCTTAATATGTCTTGGTAGCACATTACAGAAATGAGTAGGTATGAAGAATATATGTTAAAATTTCCCCAAACAATGGGTGCAAGCAGGCACTGAGGCAAATATTAATTGTGCAGCTTCTGAACTGTTCAGCTTTGCCAAATACTGTGACTGAATTTCACAAGGCAAGACATATGGTAAATGACATTGTGTCTGTCCTAATATAACAAATGTGATTCAATTTTCATGTAAACCTACTCTGACAATTTCCTTATGTGATTTACATATGCATTTTATATTAAACTATTCCGCCTGAAGCGAATGTTGTGGATTGTATACTATAATTCTATTAGCAAGGGAACAAAAATATCATCAAACTTATCAGTTTCACGCTCATATTAGAATGTTCCTTTAAGCATAACTTTTAGAGACTAGTTAATACTTTGCTTCTATTATAAACTTTATGATGATTTTTTTTTAACTTTTCTACAATATAATTGCAGCATAATTAAGAGAAATGAATGGACCCTTAAACACTGAACCATGTTGGTCTACAAGTAACTATGAGAATCCTTGCCTGTTCCTGTGCAGTGAATATTTTAAATATGCTTGCTTCCATATTAAAGACATCAATATTGATAAAGCAGCACAAGGAAATAATACTGCAGATGAAGTGGTTGCAAGGGATAATTTCTCTAGCACAAATTTTAGATCTGTTCATCTATGAGCTGGGAAGGCTGGTGGTTCACAGGAGAAATTGTGAACTAAAATCATCATTGCTTGATAAACTAACAAGATTTATACTAAACAAATTTTGAAAAATGAAACCTCTCTTTCTGTCAATTTTTTTCCTAGGCAAATGTTGTATAAAGCTTTTGTCTTGTGTTTGCCTTTATGAAATTGAAATAATAAAATTTTTAAAACTGTTTTTTTTTCATAAAAAATGATACATTTGAGGGTGGTGGGGTTCTCCGCAAGAGACAGGCTACTCCAGTTTCCCACCCTCCATCACCCTGTTTGTTTGTTTTTTTCTTTTCTCATTCAAATTTAGCAAAATTTCTCCCCAAAATGTCAGTCAAACAACTAGTGAAACCCCCAAAGCTCAAAAGGTTCTTCAGTGTTCCTTTAGTATTGAGAAGCTTTTTTTGAGGGAAACTAGAAACAGAAAACAGTAATTATTGTGGATCTGCTGCACACAGCTTCCTCCTGCAGAAACCAGGGAAGTATTTGCATAATCCTTCAAAGGAAGCAGGAGACTGGGGTGAGACAGCTTCCTCCCTCCGCAAGGGTTCCTGATCAGCAGTGAACGTCTTGTGGTGTCCAAGTTTAGCTCAAGCATCTGGGTTTCCTCATAATGCACATGCAATTCCACCTCCAGTCTTTCACATTTAAGATGGGTTTTTCTAATTCTTTTTGATTCATGGTAAATTAAAACCCTAGGCATTAATGCATTTCTATGAATTTAGAGTCTGCTATTCATATGACTCAAGTTCACATTCCTTTCACAGTTTTCAGCACTTTACAACAGTATCTGTAACAATATTACTAAAACCCAGTATGCACATTTGCAGAAAGATCATAAATGCTTCATTTAAAAAAAAAAATCAATAAACCAATATTTTAATAACTAACTAGTCGTAAAAAAGTACATTCAAAAATACTGTCCTTTTCCCAGATCAAATTCAGCAAGAAATCTTCATATTTTTCAAAGGTTTTACTAAAAGCCTGTTGAAGATGGAGTAAAATCAGTGTGTCTTGGATTCTACCCTTGGATCCTACCCTCTTCCATAGAATACTGACAAGCTTCATTATATATGTACTTAAGAACCTGTGATTTTCTGGGAATTAGATTACTAAATTGTTCACATATCTGCTTTCTTGTGGTTAAACTATGCATGATTTAGCAGTGCTTGGTGGTTGTGTACAAACAGAACTATCCGAACTATCAGAAGTGTCTTTCAGGAATAATTCTTTTATGTTTGTTATTGAATTAGCAGGGAGAGTAATTTTGATTTTTTTTTTTTTGATACCCAGCAGCATTGCTTCTCTTAAGACATATTTAGAAACATTTATATCCAGCCCTTCAATCCTCATTATAGCCTTATTGTCATTAACCTAAATAGGAGCAGAGTGAACACCAAGAATCAATCTATAAGTCTTTGTAACAGCTGCTACAGAACAAAAGACCTGTCTAAACAGATCCTATTATAATAAAACTAGGACATGAGTATCACCTGAAAGCCACCTGAAACTCTGGCTCTTAAAAGAATCAAACTTTGAATAATTTAATTTCCTAGAATGAATTAGGAAAATCACAGCTCTTAAGTGGATGAAATGAAGTTAATGCAGGTAGCTCAAGAAAGATGAGGTTCAGACAACAGGTTTTTTTCCTTTATTTTTTTATTGGGCTCTACGATGTACAAAAATAGCTTCAAAGATCATCCTACACATGTTAACATTAAGACAGAACATGAAGTGATGATCAGAATGTTTTTCTGGATTGTTTGAGCACCTTATGTCTTTAAAATGATTTCTATTTAGTGGTCAAAATTAAGAAATCAGAAGCTTAATAAGCAAAAGGGAGAAAATACAGAGGGATTATACATACAATTGCCTGCTTTAGCCTTTAGAATTTAAAAAATAACTCCATACAGCCTGAATTATTGATTATTCATAAAAATTTTTGAAAGCTTCCCTATGTAATTCTTCTATGAAAGTACCAGTGGGCTTTTGGCCCTTAACTGTAATTTGTTCCTTTACACGAAATTTATCTTAGTATGTCTTACTGTGTCTTAAGGATTCCAACTGCCAGTACAAACCTGTTGTAAGTATATAAACCACTGTATTGTAAAAGTCTCTTTTATTTTTTCTTTTTTTTTCTTTTTAAATACCCTTCAGTTATAATTAATCTTTCTGGTTTTGAAACACATTCATTTTATTACTATGAACAATATACAACAAACCAGATATTGAAATAATTTACATAAAGGCATAGAGAGCGAGAGATGAAGCTTACTGGACCATGACCACACTGGGAACAGCTATGCTGTCCACCTTGCAGAGGGAATTCCTGCTGGATCATAGAAAACAATTTGAAAACTTGCTTCTGCCTATATGTGGAGTGCAAATCATTGCAGTTATGCCGACATAACCAGCTATACTTACTTAATTACACTTCACAGGAAAACTTAGCAAAAGTAATGCGCGTACTTAAAGTAAAGCAAGCACATATATATTTGTGAAATATCCCAAACTACACTTGAGATAGGCAATTTGAAGCACCCAGTGGCTGAAAACACTTGAAGAGAAGGATATTGCACTTGCAGCACTTATCTACAGCCATGATCTTCTAAAGAGGAGTGGGTGTGAAGCTGTGAAGAAAAGCAATTCCATTCTCAGTAGGCTACCACAGTACATTTTCAAAAGTTTCTAATTGAAGATATGCTTCATTTGCCTTCGCTATAAAAGAAGTCACATTTACTCATGATTATGTCTGTAAATGACCTCATAAAAAGTAGTCTTGAAAAAAAAACCTCAAAATCAATCCAAACAAAATTAACATTTATTATGCATTTTTAATTATATAAAATTGTACATTTATTTGGTCTTATTATCTACCCAACATCAAAAGAGTTAAACTCCATTAAACTCAATAATTTTAAACTATTTTGATTGCAGGTATATTATCTTTATTAGGAAAATGCTTCATTCCAAAATGAAAAGGCCATATATTAAGGCTCTCAAAAACAATATATGAAAAGAATTATAGTATTGTGACTAATGTATTATTCATAGTCAGTATATAGAGTGGAGCCTTCAGAAAGTTGTAATGAAAGTGTTTAATCAACTAGCACAAAGTTACCATGAAACATGCAAGAAAAACCAAGAATTGTCATACACAGTTTTTATTGATTTCACTGACAATTAATTCTACTTGAATATTAGGACTAGAGGGCTTTTAATGCCATAGCCTAAGCATGCCTAACCTCCTAATTAAGACTCTCAGCCATACCTAAACACACAGACATTTATGGTTCATTTTGTTAAAGGTGCTTTAAATTCTGGAATTTTAGATTAGTTAGGGTTTGGTGGCAATTTTTTTGTTGTTTTGTTTTTTTTTGGGCGGGTGAGGTTTTTTGTTTTGGTTTGTTTTTTAAATAGAGTGGTAGAAAATAGGAGTCAATACATTTTAAACAGAAACATTATGTCCGAGAAAAAAACCCAAAGCAACAACAAGAGGTATTAAAAACCTTACAAATCATTTGTATAATTTAGCTTCTAGGAAAGTATGAGAAAAGGAAAGGGGATTGGTAATTTATACAAGTTTGCTTTCATTTTGTGCACGGACAGAACATGCCTGGTAGATCCTTCCTGACACACCTCTAGTATATAGTTACCCTGACAGTGAGGCTAATTTTACCTAACTTTATTTTTCCATCAACCTCAACTACTCAGGTGAACTTTAGTTGTCAATGGTAAGCAATATTTTTTTTCTGAGGTGCTCTGTAGTTTATTTAATGATACATAAAAAGAAATATATAGATGCTTTTTTAAAATAAAATATGCATTTCTTCCTACTATTTAAGAAGTCTGCATTGAGACCCAGCGGATATGTGATATGAGACAGAAGAATACTCCGCTATTCACCCACTCAAGAGATGTTCATACTTCCTTGGCCAAGCACTGCTGGACAAAGCATTCAGTGAAAGCATTAGCTCATCTTTAAGGCCATAGCTTTGCCTTCTATATAGAATTTTCAGTCAATCCAATCAGAATAAAACGCTCCAAAGCCTACACAGAGGATTGGCTTGTTTCAAATTAAGGAACCAGAGCAACTATAAATATAATGCGATTTCACTGATAAAATTTTTCAGATTTCATGTTGGGAAAAAATAACTTTGTTTCCTGACTTGAAACAAGAATAAATAATTAAATATTGGCAACTTGAACAACAATTCCAACCACATTCATTTATAATTTCTTTCAAGCTTCTAATTTTCAATTTCTCTATGGAAAGTCTCCAGGAATGAAGATACAGAGCTGTAAAAAAGTTCTCAGAGCTCAAATTTTGCTGACCATAAAGCAGTATGGTTCAGTGCTGATGGCTTTGTCCTTCATGCCGCTTCCCCCCATCTGTCCCAGCACTCCAAATGGATCACTATCACCTACTGAACTTTACTTCAGCAAATATGTACATATGAGCCAAATAAGTACCTCTCTACAACTGTGGTTTAGAGGTCAACTTATGGTCCTTTTTCTGGACTCAGAAAAAGAAGAAAAATACACACAGGCTCCAATATTTTCTCTGTTCTTGATCAAATAAAAGCAAATAGGCTATATCAGATTTTGTATCAGGGAATTGTTCATATAACACCACTACAATGTTTTTTTTCCTACAGAGTTTAAATTTGTGTTGTATCTTTCTGAAATTTGAACAATCTAGATATTTAGCAAAATAAACTTTTTAAGGAGATACATAATCAAGTCCATAATTGTCATAATTTAACACCAACCGACAACAAACCATCATTCACTCACTCACTCACTCCCCTGCCCTTTCACAGGGATGAGGAGGAAATTCAGAAAAAAGTAAGACATGTGGCTTGAGAGAAAAACAGTTTAATAATTGGAAAAAAGAGTAAATTATAACAATAATAACAAAGTAACAACAATATTAATATCCTTGTAATGAAAAGGAGAGGGAGATTGAGGAATAAAACCCAACAAGTGATGCACAACACAGTTGCTCACCACCTGCTGGCTGCCTCCAAGCAGCGATTGGTCCCTCACAGATGATTATCCCCAGTTTATACACTGAGCATGTTGGTCCATGGAATGGAATATCCCTTTGGCCAGTTCAGGTCAGCTGTCCCAGCCATGCTCCCTCCTGGCTTGTTGTGCAGCTGTTTTCTGGCAGAGCATAGGAAACTGACAACTCCTTGATTTAGAGTAAGCACTACTTAGGAACAACTAAAACATCAGTGTGATGTCAACATTATCTTCTTACAAAATTCAAAATAAAACACTATATCGCTATCAAGAAGAAAATAAACTCTATGCCGGCTGAAACTAGGATAATAAAGTACTAATTTTGCCCATTTTCATTATTTGATCTATTTTTTCTTCTCCTGAGGAAATTTACCTTTTCTCTTCAACAATTCTTTGAAACTACTCTGGTAGTTTAGAATTCACATGTTTGAAGAAGAAAGGGTATGAGTTAAATGGAACTTGTATGTTTCTTATACGCAGTGTGCACTTGGGTCACTAAATATAATTGGCAAGATAAACTGTGCTTCTGCATAGCTTACCAGTTTTTGAGACAAAAAAATAGTTGGGAAGCGCCTATATTTCACTGGAAGTTTTAGTAAGTTAGTCAGTTTGTGAAGTTTATGCGTGTTTTTCCTTATTTATTTAATTAGGGGCACCCAACAGGCCAACATATGCAATTTAATGGTGCAATTTGCAGAAGTTACAAAAAGCAGAATCCCTGCTGAAAATTTAAAGAGGGAGTGTACCTATTTTCTGCTTCTATTACTTCATATAGCGGCTTCCCAGATGACACAGAATGGCAAGCAAGCAAAATGCTGATGATGCATGACTTACACCAACTGCTTGCGAATTGAAAACAGATGCGGACAGTGGGAGGCTGACCATTTCTAATACAAGTTACAGTATAAGTAGAAATAAAAAACATAACAATGTCTACCAGTGGTGTTCAAGAATATGCGTCAAAGTTGAAATGTCTCCTTTTAAGAGGGCAGAAAAAATGGCAGTCACCACAATAACAAAAAAGAAACTGTATCAAACATATAGTGCAAAGAAATATAAGAAATAAATATAATGGAAATAGAGCACAATGACATTGCTGTGATCACGTATGTTGCTATGTATAGGTCAAATTTATTTGGATTTTCAGCTTTACATTAAAAACACCAATAGTATTCAAACCTGAACACCTGTAAGTACCACTGTGATTGTACTGGTATAAATCCACTATTTCGTACAGAAAAAGATTTTTGTTACAGAAGGACCACATGCTGCATACACACATCACTTTTAACTGTATTCTTGATTACACTTATGTGCTCTGGAAAAGAGGGAGACTATCAGATTTTACTCCACTGGCACAAATTCCCGAGTGAGTACACTACTCATTACCTATATTTTCATTACAAGTTTCTTCATCTTCAACTACTCCTGATCATAGTACTCTGATTATTTGTAATTCCTTACCTTCCCATGTGCACTGTATTTCTCTCTTATCAACTCTTTCACAAATCAACCTTATTTATGGGTCTTTGGAATTTTATCATAGCAAAACTTTCTCTAAAAGCAAGATGCTCTTACGGATATTCATCGTTTTTATCTCCCCAGCTCTTTTTGGTATCTAAACAAAATAACCTGTTTTCTACCTTCATTTTAGTAGACCTCTTTATTAAAGATCAATGCTAAAGACCCTTAATTAATGTCAACACTCTCCTGGTGTTTTCAGGCTGTACCTGACCCAAGTTTGTATTCAGTGTACCGCAGTGAAGGTTATTAGTCATCGGAGACTATTTTACTAGAGCCATGTTAAATCATTTTCTACAAACTGCAACATCATTTACCTTTCTCTGGTCACATTATTTTTCCAGATCTCAACAAGTTTTTGGATATACTTCTAACAGTTGCCTATTTTTTTTCCTGCTCACTTCAGGTTAAAGCTCCATTTGGCTTGGGCATTTTGGCAACTTTCAAAATGTGAGACCATTCATCCTGGTTTGAACCTAATTCCATCCCCATGGTTTTTTCTTTCTTCCTGTGAAATTTATGTCTTTTTCTGGAATATGGAACTTTTCTTCCTTTCCTAATACTGCAGTTAAAAATTTATATGACATTTTTGCATCAGCAGATTCACATTTCAATAAATTACTTCTTACAAACTCTTTAAATCAATCTTGCCCTATCACTGTTATTCATTGGGATCTTTGCCAGGGACTTCAGTGAAGAAATGGTATCAATATCACTCAGGAGTTTTCAGTATTACTTAGAAGCAGCAACCACTTTGTACATGGGGGAAAAATCTATTTTCAGAGCTAAGAAAAAGACTGGAGAGAAAATGCATAAGAAGTTCTTGAAATACGCAAAGAAAAATATATTTGAGGAGAAGATTGTTGTCTTTTGGGATTAAAGATCTTGGTAGAAATGCAGCTGTTTTCCAGTTTTCCTGATAGTATGTTTAGATTATTAGCAGAGGATCAGATAACAGTTCTGGTTCCTTTATCTGAAGATTTTAGAACCAGTATGTATCATTATTGCTCTCTGAGTCTGTATGCACAGCCTACAAATTGCTTTACTTCTTTTTCTTTCTGATTTGGTTCCTCAAGTCTGAGTGAACTAGTCAATGAATTGATCTACTCAGAAAACTTAGAATAAATAAAATGTTCTCTCCGCACCTGGAGAAGGAGCAGATGCTGTTAAGAGTGGTTTAGCACTTCAACAGACTGCTTCTGTCTGCATACCCAATGACTTTTGCTAGTTCACTAGTCTGCTTTCCTTAAAGTTTTGGCACCAAATATGTTCTACTCCATACTTTAATCTTTTAAATTAAATATAATGCACTCTAATGAGTTTAGGCCTAACTGTCACAGTAATATAATCTCAAACTAAAGGCTTTAATGTATGAAATAATTACTACCAGTAATTTAAATAAACAACTCTGGATCCAGTTTGTTACATCATTGCATTTAAAAAAATGTCACATCTGGTGTTTTTTTGAGTTTTCTTAAGAAGTTTTTTTCAGATAATCAGCTATGTGTGACACAGTGTCTCTTTCTCTGTTAATCCATGTCCTTCTTGCCCTTACTTGTCTTCTACATGAAGTATGGCTTCCCAGAAATGTAGGCTACCCTCACATTCTAGAGCACAGGAGGGATGAATGACAGGATGAGCAGTCGGCTCTCACTTCTTCCCCAGAAGAGGCAGGACTATTTAGTCTCACAAAATACATTGCTTCAAATTTCCATGTCGAATTTTTTTGCTTCTTTTCAAAGTTTGCCTCTCTTTATCCAACAGGCTACAGAGCACAGGATAAACTTTCTAATTTTATTCACTACCACGATAGTTCAGATAGATGAGCCAACACATCTGCCTAGCACTGTGTATTGTAACTCAAACCTTTGTACCATACTCCTTTGCTCCAAGTAGACATGACCTGAATCCGTACAACACCTCACAGAAGGTACTTAGATATCTAATTCTCATTAGTCTCACTAAGATTTATGGCTTATGGTCTCAACTGCATGCAAATATTTCCAATCCCTGATCCTGCAGCAGTAAGGTTAAGGAGTTCTTCATCAGTGAACTAACTGAGGGTAGAATTTGATAGAAAATATGACTGTAATTAATCATCAGGAAAACATTATTATAGGCTTACCATAACATACTTATGCAAGGTGTCAGAAAATGGAAAATTTGTACCTAGCCTTTTTAATTCCAGAATTCAAAGCAAAAAAAATTTCAGCATTTTTCTCTGAGTTATTGCATATTATGGATACATTAATTGCCTTTGTTAATTCAGAGTAATTAGCAATCCTAATTTTTGCTCATGTTATGAAAACAAGTTAGTTAATCAAAATGTTGTCTAAATAAGGGGAAGTATTATGCAGTACAGAAGTGCTCATCACTTGTGAAATAAGATCTTCCGTTTAAAAAGTTCTTCAGAATTCAGTTAAGCTATGAATTGCATCAAGCTTGGGGTTATTTTTCTGCTTCTTTATCTAATTATGCTTTATCTTTCAACAAACTGCTTCTCAATACCTTTTTTTTTGGTACTGAAAAAAGCCCTCTAGAAATCAAAGCTGCTTATCTCCATCACTGTGGCTTATTTACTTATCTTCATCTTACAGAAATGTGTGAAAGGCTTCCTGTCCCATTGGTGCCTCTGTGAATGACAACTGGATGTTTATATTTCCAGTCCATAATTGACGGATTAAACTTATCTAAAACTTCTTCTGTCTCTGTTATTTGAGGTGTGTACATTAATACATGTGTGACCATACTAACTCATATAAATGTTAATTACTGACACAGTCATACAATATCCATTTATATTCATAAGTATTGATCACTCTTATCAGCTTGGTTTCCTAAAGACTTTCTAATATTTCAGTTAGAATTCTTTAAAATGTCCTAAATATGCATTTGTACATTTACAGTCCATGTAATGAAGTCAATATATTTTATGCAAAGTTACTCCTTTTTAGATTTTGCTTGACATACCATTTGAAGAACGAAGTTACAATCTTGAATATACATGCTGCTGATTTACAACTGGATGACGCACACGCTGTCAGCTGGGCTTTGCTCTGTAACCTGATGTGTAAGGCCCACCTTTGAAGTAGCCATCTTGAAAAAAATTACTTTTCTATTGTAGTGAAGTTTTGTAGAAATTAATATGTTAAAAGATGATTTTTAAACTTAATCCCACGCAGTGGACTGTGTTATAGCTATTTAAATCTGAATTTCTGATATAGTAGAAGTTCCTATTGTTGCTTTGCTTTTACACATGAAACTATGGTCACACAAAGACAACTGAGTTTCAGTTTTCAGGAGAGGCTTGCTTTCACACTATTTTCTGTTTTACTGTCTGAATAGAAGAATGTAAGGGAGCATGTAACCGCGCAGTCACAGAATGGTTTGGGTTGGATGTTTGGGCCTTAAAGATCATCTAGTTCCAACCCTTCCCAAGCCATGGGAAAGCATACTACCCACTAGATCTGGTAACTCAGGGCCCCATCCAAACTGGCCTTGAATTGTCATGGTTGCTACTACTTTTATTGGAAGATTTCCCATCAAAAATATCACTGCTGAGAAGCTATTAAAAAAGGAAAAGTTCAAAACCACAAATGGTTAATAGTGTACTTTGTATGCCAGCTGTAATCGAGTTAGCTGATTAACACTGCATACTACAACTCAGTGAGACTCTCTTTTATAAACCACATAAATAATATAAGAGTGAATATTGCAGTTGTAAAGGAGAGAGGATTTTTGACTAGCATAGGTCCTGCAGGTGATATGTGGGAGTATCCAGTCCATTACAAAGTGTCTGAAAAATACATTAATTAGTATGAAATGTCTTCATCAAGACTTGTGTATTTTTTTTTTCCGAATTTTACTACTAAGATGGTGAACTGAGGTGACTTGAAAATTTTTCAAGCCAAATATATTAATTTGGCACAAAGAAAACTACCTATATAAAGCTTTGCACTCACTGTAATAATCTCTCAGAGACCTGAATGAAATAACACTCTGAGGAACAGCTTATAAAAAAATTGATCTTTCTTTTCACTTTCCTTCTCCCTCCTCACCCCACACCCCATATATTGTTGCCTACAAACAAAAAATTGAAAATACATGTGCATGAAGGAATTATTTGATCTATCTTTGGATAAAGATGGATCATGAATGATTTAAATTGTATGAGAAAATGTTTTTGTTTTCCATTTTCTGATTGTAAATAGCTGCAGTTGCACTGTCGCAAGTCCATAGGTAATTCTCAATTAATCATTTCACAGTATTAAATTAATTTTAAATGAGAGCAGATGGGATGTGTTAGATTCCTTGGGAAGTCATGAAATGTTCTGGTTTTTTTCGCAGTTTCTATGGTGCTTGAGAGGTTTGGCTGTGTCTGTTTTTCTCTGTCATTATGGCAGATTTTTTTTGTGAGGCAGTGGGCTGTTTGGGTTTAGTTGCTGTTGCCACGTATAACACCACTGATAATAATGCCATCGTTTACATGACAGCTCCTAGACTAGGAACATTTTGAAAAAACTTCCCTGATTAATTGTGCCTGAGCCTTTATGGCAACAATTCAGGGATACCTGGTAGTGTTCTAGAGGACTCAGTGTGATCATGGCGGGGTTTAGATGGAATGGTAATTGCCGCACAAATTCCTGTAATTAATTTATGCTAATTACAGACAGAAAATATTTTACCCTCTTTCTTTTAAAAGTTTTGAGGTTGGGGTTTTTTGGGGAAGGGTTTTGCGGGTTAAAAATTTTTTTTGGAGGATTTGCTGCTTTCTTTACTCTACAAAAATCCTCACGTATATGAAAAATGATTGTAAACATATTCCTAGATTAAGTTTGACTCAGTATGTGAATTTATGTAAATCTGAACATATTATAATTTTAAAAGGAAAAGCTGATAATGCCCTTCAAGATATCATTGTGACTTATTAAAAGCAACAAGATGTTGTGCAATAGTATTCATATAATTTTATTTATAAATTGTCTTTTAATATTTGGTATACGGTATAATTTTATGTATTGGAATGAGTGGCCCAAGTAGACCAGAAAATTCAGTTTCCCTTGGTTTCAGACTCCTTAATTCAAAACCCTTTACCGTTTCATATTAAGGTCTCATGTCCAGCAGGGAATATGTAAACATAACATTACAGATCAGAAATGTTCTGACTCTCATACATAGTTTTGTAGGGGATTACTAATTAACAGGAACAAATCGAGGTCACGTAACTCTTGATTCAGGAACAAAAAACTAAGCACTGTGTATTACATATTGAAAAAAAAAGCAAAACAAAACAAACAAACAAAAACCCAAAACAACACCAAAAAAACCAAACAAAACCCCAAAAAAACACAAAAACCATTTTGAATAATGTTCTAGATACTGAAAATTCAAATTCTTGATATCTAGTGCACTTAGTGCTGAGACAATCCAAAGCTTAGGCATTTTTAATGTAGTAGCTAGGACTCTTACGGCACTAAAAGTAGATGTACCATTTTAACGATAGCAAAGATTTTGATTTACCCTTTAGCTTAAGTGGGAAATAGTTGTGACATTAACTGACATTAAACTGAGATTTCAAGTTTTCTCATGTTGTTTTAGAAAGAGTAAAAAAAAACAAAACCCTTCTGTGCATTTTTTGTCAGAAATAATGGAAGAAAAAATGAAAAGTTCAAAACTACAAGTATCACATAGGCAGGTATGTCACCAGAATGTGAGGTCCAGATTGCCCAGATTTGTAAATTGGAAGTAAGTGGAGCTGAAAGTTTCCTCCTGAGCTTAATTCCTTTCCTCTAAACAAGGTTCTACTACACCTTTCTCAAAGGGAAATGGCCTGACAAAATTTTGTCCAGATTGTTGACAAAGTAATGACACTTCTGTAGGCTCCTTACTCTGTTCAAATAGTTCACTGTTAGCTTTCTTTATTTCTTTTCCCCCAAATGGATCATAAACAGATTTTTTCTATAGTTTATATTTCTTGTTCTATGGATGTGAAGAATAATTATTTCCATATCCATTGCATCAGCTTATTATGTATTTGGTTATTACGTTTTTCCTGAACTATGTAACAACTTGCACTGTGTACCTGTAAAAAAGGTAAATTCATCATTTATTTGAACAAGTTATATTTATTTTAATGACTTATTCCAATGTTTTAAATAGTTCAGACAAATTTACAAAACAATTCAGTTAGTGATACTTATCATGCAAACATCTTTAAAAAAAATTTTGAGCTTTGCTGCCAGTGTTGTCATAAACACAGGTTTAAAATTGTAGTCATCTTCAGGAAAAAAAACACTGACCCCTGACCCTACACGTGTGCTTAATCAGATGCAAAAGAATTAAATTTTTTGATCCATCAGAGAAAATAAAATTTCAACTAACTAGGAACTGGCCTGGTAGAAATCCTTTTCCCTGAAAATTATTTACCATTCAATAAGCATACAAATCTATCAAAATCAACAAACATCGTCAATAAGAGACTATATCATTCATCCCTAAAAAAATAATCTCCTTTGGTAGAATGTAACATGTTAAGACTTGCTTTATTTCCAGTTCTCCCCTTTGTATTTTCCTTTTCCTCTAACTCATTTCTTCCATTCCACTTACCAGACTCTCATGCTCCTCGAGTGTTTTGTCTGTGTTTCCACTTTGCTTCTGCTTTAGCCTAAGTAAGTGTGAAGGTCAGGTGTTGGGGAACTGATGGGCATGCTAGCTCATTTTAGGAGTGAGAGGTCCTCTAGACTCCCTCTGGTCTGGTCCTGTGGACTGATTGCCCATTTTTTGTTGGAATATTTTACGTGCACTCCTGGAGCACAGTTTTTTCAGTTACACACATACAAACACGTATGCAAACACATATATATTTAGATAGATGGATAGATACATATAAACTAGAGCTACTGTTAAGTAGCCTTTATACTCATCTCTTTTCTTTACAAAGATGGCTGCCTCTTTCTTTTTTTGGATTCCCTTCGTTTTTTATGCTCCACTTTTTATGCTTTTAGCAACTGTTAAATATCTTTTTTCTATCTACATGTTTATATAGCCTAAACAAGGCTACATCTTCTGGGTGTACAAGAGTTACAAGAGTGACAAGAAAATGTCAATCTCCTTGTTATTTATAACGGCTAAGGTAGAAAAACATGGGTTTTTTTCCCTGAAGTAAAAGTTGAATGTTTCTGAAAAATCTTCCATCAAACACTTTCCACAACAACTCCATTAATAATAGTGAAAATTCAAAAGTAGGTAAATCTGACTAATTAAGCCTTGGAGTAAAGC
Organism: Ifrita kowaldi; assembly: GCA_013398055.1. NCBI lineage: Eukaryota > Metazoa > Chordata > Aves > Passeriformes > Cinclosomatidae > Ifrita > Ifrita kowaldi. The sequence continues at coordinate 164,698 of VZRS01007228.1, forward strand.
AAAGAAATACAGAAACTATGAAGTTCTCATTGCATTTCATAACTCTGTGAGCATTGGAAGGCTGTTATAATAGCCTTGCTTACAGATAGGTCAGATATGTGCCAGCAGTCCTGGTATCAGCCACACAGCCCCCTCTGAGAAGAGTAAATTTGACCTCAGGAGGAATATATCATTGCACAAGCAACAATTCAATGTGAGCACGCAAGACCTCTAGGGAGAAAAAAGCTTCGGAAAGATTCGCATTCAAGAAGACTTCAGAGGGTTCAATGAATCCTGAAAACGCATAAGCAGAAGAGAAAATTCCAGTTTACAACAGTGTTTCCTCAGGAGTAATTTTAGAAAAAAATGTTGCATCTGCCAAGCTTGCTTGTTCAGTGACACTTGTCTTGTGAATGTGTTAATATCCAATATATAACAATTACGACTTGTTGGATTTTCCCTTAATATAAAGCCTTCACTGAAATCACTTTCTTCTCTATCCTCTATTCTGTGGTAAGGAAAATATTTTTTTAATTTTTATTTTTTATCAATAAGAGATGGTTTGAGGCTTTAGTTTTCAATATTCCAATACTAAAAAGAAACTTAATTCTTGGTAACTTTCATGGCCATGTTTTGTTCCTTGGAAGTTTCAGTTATTGCCTTTGCAGGTTGACTGCTTTTATGATAATTTCTCTACAGCAGTAGCATGCTGTCAAATGCTTAAAATCTGTCACTGTGTTCTTGATTTAGCTGTTTTATCTGTGAGAGTTAAATTCTGCTTCAAAATTTGCAAGTGTGAAAGCATTCAAAAAAATCTCTGCACAAGTCTGCATGAGAGAAAAATGTAACCTCGTCTATCTTAGATGTGTAATGCTGTGATCAAAACTTTAATCATGACTGATTCCCAGTCAAAGCAGACAGAACATGACTGGTTGTGTCTTTGTGGTCTTTGATTCCTATTTCTTCATTTCAGCTAAAGCAGACACTGAAATTCTCTTTTGAAAGCAGTTTGGCTTCTAGATGACCCAGTATTTATTCATTATCTATTTATTTATTTATTATATATTTATTTGTCTATATATTTTTTTAATATATTTGCTCACTTGCTGGAATCAAGAGCATAAATATTCACAGAATAGGCAAAAATTACACCAATTTAAAGGAATCCAAAAAGGAAATTCCCAGAATCTTAAATGGTTTATTCACGTCTTAATACTCTATATATACCATCTTCTCAATTCACTAAAATATTGTAAAATACCTAGAAAAATCAGTGCTTTTTCATGCTACTATTATTGATAGTTATCTTTTTAGCTACATGTACCACAATAATATTCCTAGAGGGTACAGTCACCTGCTATTTAAAAACCAATATTTTAGTTTATATTTTTATACCTTCTGATTAACAGGGAATTTATTTTATACTTTTCAGCTCATACTGTAAAAGGAATACTTTTTTGCTACTGATTTCTGTATGCTGAGGTTTTTCAAGTATGCTATTACTGGCTTTTCATTTTTTGCCATAAAAGCTTAATTTCTTCAATTTCAGAAAGAACAGAATTATCAATAATTATTTTTTAAAAATCCGGTTTGGACATTACTCTCCAGTTTGACTCCTGAATACTTTTTATCATAAGGTTTCCTCTTTTCATTGGAAAAAAGTTAGGCTGACTACTTCAACAGACCTGAATTTTACACAGCTATTGTGTTTCAATTCTGTGTAGCAGACGTTAATTTTCAGGTTTGAGTGCAGCTGTTATGCTTTATAATTCTAATCTCTGTTAAATATTTTATACTTCTGCATTTGTGAAATTTTTTTTTTCAGCAGTCATGTACTTAATCAATGGTTCTACTCCTATTTCTTAAAAGGTTTCTGGAAAGATTTTCAGTAACAAACAGTTTTTTCCATTGTTGCCCATCTCCAAAATCAGAATACTGGTCTGAAACCCCCAGAAAATTTGCCCATGACACCCAGCTATGCAGTGGAGTCAGCACACTGGAGGGAAGGGATGCCATCCATAGGGACCTTGACAGGCTTAAAAGGTGGACCTGTGTGAAACTGATGATGTTTAACAAAGCAAAGTGCAAGGTCCTACGCCTGAGTTGTGGCAATCCCAGACACACCTACAGGCTGGGCAGGGAAGTGACTGACCCACCCTGCAGAGAAGGACTTGGGGATGATGGCTGAAGAAAAACTCAACATGATCTGGCAGTGTGCACTCGCAGCCCAGAAAACCAATGGTGTCCTGGGCTGCATCAAATGAAGCATGACCAGGTCAATGCAGGTGGTTCTTCCCCTCTACTCTGTTTTCCTGAGATCCCATCTGGAATTGTTGGAGCAAGTCTAGAGAAGGCCTTGAAGCTGACAAGAGGACTGGAGCACCTTCCCTACAAAGGGAGTCTGAGAAAGTTGGGGCTGTTCAGCCTGGAGAAGAGAAGGTTGTGTGGAGACCTCATGGCAACCTTCCAGTATCTGAAGGGGCCTACTGGGAAGATGGAGAGGGGCTCTGGTTCAGGAACTGTGCAGATAGGACAAGCAGAATGGGTACAAACCAAAAAAGGGGAAATTGAGGTTAGATAGTCGGAATAAATTTTTCACTGTGAGGGTGGTGAGACACTGAACAGGTTGCCTGGGGAGGTTGTGGATGCCCCAACCCTGGCAATGTTCAAAGCCAAGCTGAACAAAGCCTTGAGCAAACTGGTCTAATGGAAGGTGTCCCTGTCCGTGGCAGGCGTGGTTGGAAGTAGATGATTTTTAACTTACGTTCCAATCCCGTAATATTTTATGATTCTATGGTTCTTCTTTTATTTTACCAAATTCTGTCTCTTTATATCAGCACATTTTATTTTTCTATCACAACTTCCCATTCAATTTTATGATAGAAACAATGATGAATTTGGGTAGGTGTAGGGCAAAACTTTACTGTTGTCTGTGAAGAGTCTCCACTATAGACAGGTATAGAGTGTACTATTGTTTTTGAGATTCTGAAAAACCTTTTTTTTTTTTTTTTTAATTTCAGGAGTTAAACACACACGCTATGCAAAAAACCTCAGTGAGACATTAGAAATCACAAAGCACTACTCAAGGCTATTTTGTATTTTGTTCACAAAAAGGAGGATGACAATAATATCTATTCCTACCTGGACAATGTCTGATTCATGCAGAATCCCCTGAAAATAATTTATAATAAGGATTATTATTCCATATAAACCTCCTCTTACATGTTACAAACCTGTTTCTATTCATCTGTCTGGTCAATATGTTCTGCTATACCATCTGGGAACTTGCCATTTCAGATCACAACCTGTTTTTTAAATGTTGCATACAGAAGTTACAAATAGCATTGTATAATACCTTTAATTATTGGTAACACATTCTAGCCCTCTAAAATAGATATTAAGTTAGTGAATCACAGTTCCTGGTGTTGGGTTGTTGTTTTTTCTAGTTGTTTCTCCCTCCATTTTATTTTTATGTATGTTATAGAAATGAGTTTCTGATAATTCAGTCATTACTTACTGACATTTTCTACATGGCCATATCAGGCTCTTTTTTAAGAGCATAGCTGTGCATTTTTATAATTCAGAAATTGAGAGGTTTTTTTAATATTGTGTCTTAAATATGAAAGACTGAGCCTAACCTTAAAATACTATTTTACATTTCATGAATGCCTTTTCAGAATCAATTTTATAACCAACATTACTTATAACTGGTGAGAAAACAGAAGCTATCTTTAACAAGTATTACAAGTATTGTCAGCAGTAAGAACTGCAAGTCTTAGGCTTCATTTTTTCTTAATGTGTATTTGGTATGTGACATGACTGATAATGAAATGTCACCAATGAAGATGTTTCCCTGATTTAAACTATCATGAAGTTTAAGGTATATGAAGCCCTTATCAATTAATAGTGTATCAATTACTTATTAGAATTCTATTCTTCGTGCATTTTTATCCTATCTTTTCAACAGTTTTGGAAGATTGGAGAGTTTCGAGCCAGCAATGCTGTGGAAGTTTAACTTTCCTCTTTGTCTTGCTAACCAAAATCAAATATATCAACATGTTTTTAAAAATATATATGGAGGATTGAAAACTGATGAAAATAAGCAGTGTAGAGTTCATACCACATAATCCTTGCTTTTTTGACAGATCAGATTGCTTTTTTTGATAGCCAAAAATAATGCTGTGAAGAGTCTGTCCAGTAAGGTTTGCAGTAAACAGTTTTTTCAAGAAGCTGTGAAAAATGGAAACACAAAAACGAATTCTCAAAAGAAATATAAGCTGCCAAAATTAAAGTGGATACATTATTCAGTACTGAAAATCTGATTCTGTTTTGCTTTGCTTTGTTTTTTCAGTTTAGCTACTTGTGGGCTGACTTAAAATGGAAAAGAAAAAGTGTATCTAAGATTGGCAAAGCTAAAATGGTGTTTCAGTATCATGGACAAGTGATGAATTGTTAGATTCCCTGAGTGACTTTGAATATGGGCTTGGGGCTGGATGCACTCCTAACATCTATGGTACAACAACTGAGTAGCTTTTTCCTGTGGTTTTGATGTCTGTAATGATGCTCTACCCTGCAGGGTTCCTGGTGTTCAGTGTGGTTTGACACAATGCTTAGCCTTTATTTCTGCAAATACAGTGAAAAAGGTCACTCTACTTTACTTACTCAACCCTTTTGTGATATTGTAAAATATAACATATTTTCAATTTCCTTTATTTCTGTAAAATTTGATCAAAATTCACAACATTAAAATTTTTATTAGAAGAAATAGAGTATAACCTTACTTTCTTATAAAAACACCTGAAAGTAAATGCAGCAGCAAATGAAAAGGAAAAAGGTGAAGGAGGAAAGGGAAAAGAGAGGGAGATTTTTTTGCAAGCATGTGGCATAATAAGGAAACATGGATGAATCGGTTAAGTGACTCTTCATCTGCTAAAATGTAAAGAAAAGTTTTCCATAATTCCGTTATTCTCTTTAGTTACTCTTTTCTGGACATTTTTTGGTCTTCAATTCACAAAAATGAAAATGCCTAGCAATAAATTATCACCTTGTATTTGGATGCAATACAGTATAATAAATGCAGTCTTACTTTTTAATAATATAAAAAATTATCTCCTTATGTTCAAGAAAAGGCTTCTTCCTTATTCATGGAGTAGTTGGTCAGTATACAATGATTACCCCATAAAATATTTTTAATATTTTTAAAACACTGTCTGGTGGAGAAAATAAAAACAATGAAAAAAACAAAACAAAACAAAAACCAGGAAAAATTTTAAAACCCCAACAAATAATGGAAGTGTACACCTTTTCCCAGGAAACTGTATTTGCAAAGCATGTATTACTTGTATTTATTGTAGCTCGCTATCATTTCTATTTCACTATAACTTAAAACACAGGAATTATGCCTTATCATTAAATAGAAACCAAATTTTTTTTTTTTCTGCTGAAACCAGTTGGTTTAAGGAATTTATAGTTAAGGTGTCAACTACTGTCAAATCGAACCGATGTTTTAGAAATAAAGTAATCTTTAGGGGAAGCAATATATTCTCTCAAAATGTAGTCTCAGGATTTTATGATCAAGATTGACTTATTGCCATAAGTGTTTTTATACCAGTGTACAGGAACTTTTTTGCACAACACCTATTTACAATTATTACCAGGGTATGGCAAAAGAATCTTGGTAGTATTTTAGGGAAATTTTTTGGTTTTCTCTCTTGCTACTATCACTTTATACTGTAAAATATTTTTTTAATTAATGCTCCAAGTTTAGGTATTTCTTTGTCATGCTTAGGCATTTCTTATCTTTGCTTGAAATACTGAGGTTTTCATAGAATCTCACAGAATCACAGCATGGAAGAGACCTCTGGTGGTCATCCGGTGTACCCCCCCTCCCACGCAGGTCTACCTAGAGCCAGTTGTTGTCCAGGACCACGTGCAGATAACTTTTGAGTAACTCCAATGATGGACACTCCATAACCCCCCTGGGTAACCTGTGCTGTCATTCACAGTAAATGTTTCCTGATATTTATATGGGACATTTTTGCCTGTTGCCTCCTGTACTGTCGCAGAGCACCACTGTGAAGAGCCTGGCCCCTTTTCACCATCTCTTCAGGTGTTTATACACATTGATGTGTTCCCCCCTAAGCCTTCTCTAGGCTAAACTGTCCCAGAACAAGTTACATCTGCGTTTCACACTGGGCTACATGGACTCTTCTGATGATAGATGTTCAAGACCTGAACTGTAATCTGCCTGTGCTCAGCTGGCTGTAGTGATCCCATCTGTAGTATCATCAGCATTATTAAATTTTCCCCAGTAACACAAAGAAACGTAAAACCATATGGAAGTGTCACTATACATAATTTTGATCAGGAGAATTTTTCATCACCTTTTATCAAAATTAGCCAATGCCTTTGAAATGTCATGTACCAAGCAGTACTTGCATATAAAAGTTGCTAAAATCAATAAGTGCAATGTAACATAATCCTACATCTGTTAGAAACTAATTGAGAACTGATAAGAGCTTCAGACTTAAGACTAGGGATATAAAGGTACTTTTGTGCAGCTGATATTGTTGGTTTTTCTTTCTTTTAATTCTTATAGGCGGAAAAAAAATAATTCCAGAAAAAAAGGTAAACATTAACTGCAAAACAGAACTTTTGAATAACTGCTTTTCCAAAGGAAGTAAAGGATGAAATACTTCTGGTTTACTTCTTTTATGGGGTGCAAGGTATGTATTGCGTAAGCAAATTAGTCTTTGTGATAAAATCTGAATACACATCTCACCTTCTCACAGTGGTATATTTGTAGGTAAAGAAAATGCATTTTCATCAGACATATTGGTATGTTTGGATAGAGACTTCAGGTATGAAGTGCCATCCTCCAGCACCCTCAAATCCTTCTCTGCAGGGCCACTTCTCAATCTGTTCATCTCCCAGCCTGTACTTATACTGCCCTGAGCTAGGTGCAGCACCTTGCACTTGGTCTCGTTGAACCACATGAGATTCCCTTGGGCATGCTTCTTGAACTTGTCCAGGCCTCTCTGGATGGTATTCCACCCTTCAGGCATGTCAACTGCATCACTCAGCTTGATGTCATCTGCGAATTTGCTGAGGGTGCACTCAATCCCTTCATCTATGTCGTTAATTAAGATATTCAGTAACACTGGTCCCAGTCTGGTCTGCTGAGAGAGAAGGATTTTGTGAGGGACTATTTCAAAGGCTTTACAGAAGTCCAGATAAATTATATCTGTACCCTTACCTTGTTCACTGACATTGTCACTCATCATCAAGGTTATTTCTAATAAAAGGGAGTGAGAGTGGAGGGAAAGTAGGGGGTGTACTTGATTTGTCTGGAATAAAGGTCCCTGTGACTGAGCTGCCTACCATGGTTAAACATCAGCAAGCTATTAAAACTACAGGGATAGCAAGCCAGAATTTAGTAGGTGGCTTAAAAACTCAAGGCTAATTTGTATTCTTGGAGCTTCAAGTGAGTAGTGAAGTCAAAACACCTGTTTCATCCTTGTTGGACACAGTTCAAATCACAGCAAATTTTTTAACTTCAAGCACTCTGGGAAGATTTTGACCTTTAGTATTGTGTGAGAATGTACTGCAATTCCAAGTTTAAAATTACCTTTAATATTTACCCTCTTCAAAGCATAAGAATTAAGGGGGTTTATTTGATATTATATAAATGATTACATTTCTATTGTACACATCTTTGGGAAATGGTGTTTATACAAAGATATTGGATAGATTAATAAATCCTCATATGTTTGAATTAAAAATTGTTGGGTTGCTAGCCAATATAGCAGAGTTTATAAAACAGCTGAAATTAATGGGAAAAAAAGACCTACATAGTCACCTAGCACATTCTGTTCTCTGAGATGAGTTTTGTGTAGTGTCATTACAATGAGGGTCAAATGATGGTCATGTCATATTTCCTTGGATGGCTTTTTCACAATCTAATCAATTTAATCATTCAGAATATGTGTGTGAAACCTAATTTTCAAATGTAAAACTTCTCCCAACATGGGACAACTTTGATCAGTTAAGAAAAATGCCTTTCAAAACCGTTCACCCACTAGTTTGGCTTCAACAGGAACTGAAGCACTTAAAGGCTAATTTGCAGCATGTTTTCCATGCCTTGCAGGCAAACTAAACACCTCACAGTTTTAATGGGTTTTTTTCCTCCTAAATTTCCACAGATATCCTTTCTTTAATCTATTAACATCTGGAGATGTCTCATCGCCTTTGAAAAGTGCTTGAAAAATTAATATAGAAAGCAGTTTTGGTGAACTTATCACAAGTAATGTATTTGCCAAGACCATTCTCTCTATTGAAATTTTTAAGCAACATTATTCAAATTAATTTTAGAGAGAAGGGCATAAAGATTTTCAAAATCTTTAAAATAATATATTTTAAAATAATTTCAAAACTTTAAAACAATATATTTTATATTGAGCCTTTTATAAAAGTTCAAAGTGTTATGTTCCCTATGAGAAATGAGCTAGTGAAATTAGATTATTTTGTTTCTTTATCCAAAATGCAAGGAAAATAGCAAATCAACAGAACTTATAGATGGAAAATATGTGACATGATATCATTAAAAAGATTTAATTTTCTGCTTCTAAAATTTGATTTAGGCAAATGCAATATTGTGTCCTTTGCATTTTGCTCTATTTTTACTGTTTTCAAATCTGATATTATTTATGTCGAAAGCTTTATTGACCTTTGCTTTTAATTTCATAGTATTTTGATATTATTGTTGACATTATGTTTTGGGTTTTTTTAATCAGTGTATCACTGGGGAAGAAAAGACAGAAAAATAGTTCAATGCTTCTCAAATCTGATAATGCCATATGATCTAGGATTTTATTCATAGCCCCCAGTCTCTGTTACCCACCCTCTTTGTAAGTGAGCTGTGCAGGAGAACAGACTTGGAAATTCAAGAACAGTTTAGCTATTTGACCAGCTGCGATTATAACTTCTGAAGCTTTGATCTTGGAGTTTGATCAATTTTTTTTTGTCAAAGGCAGACTGAAGTTTGCAAGAAATAAATTCCATTTTGTGGGAACTAGTTGAGAAATTTAAAAAAAGATAGAAAATATTATATTTCCCTGAAACATAATACTTATTCTAATTTGATGTATTTAGGACTTCTTTTATTTTTGTCTTTTGCATGATGCTCTTCCATTACACCATGAAGCAAAAATTGAGACCAAGCAGACTAACCTTTGAAATAAACAATTTAAAAAAATTTTAAAAAATTACAAAAATATATAAAAGAAAACTATAATAATATCAGTTACATTCAATGCTACTTTAGCAATCCTGAAACTTCCTCCTTTATGTCTATTCATTGTCTGTAAAGCCCAGCAAGCACTGCTAGTCCAGATCTAGATGGCCAAGTCAAGTTGGGCAAATATTCTCCAAAAAATCTTTGAAATAAAAATCTTTAAATATGTGTGACTGCCTGCTTCTATACCCAACCTTCATCCATGATCCTAGACAAAAATGTCAGTTTCCCAAAATTCAGGCTTGTAAATCAGAAGTCCCCCTTCTCATACTGTTTACTCATGTACAAAGTGACATTTCACCACCCATTCTAACCAGTTCTGAACTGGTGATTGAGAAAAGAAATCACACAGCAGTAGATGCAAGGAAACAGGGGGTTATTTGTTTAATTAAATGAATATACAATTAATATGTGGAAGTACTATAATGTAAGTACTCTTTATTATGTATTACTAAATTAAAGTCAGGGTATTCCCCGCAATTGCTTAGGGATAATCTATTGGTTTATGTTTTGTTCAGATAGAAAGACAGGTATTTATAAAAATGGATTTAAAAAAGCATACAAAGAATGCTCCTAAAATGACTTATCTTAAAAAGTGTGTATTTTTTAAACAGCTATGTTTTCCCATTGCCATTCAGTACACTATATAAAAACTTTCCACTTTCAGCCTGCAAATATTTAGTATGTGCACAGCTGAAAATTAATAACTGGAGTGCTCTGTATGTCTTTTTCTCCCTGCAAAGAATCCACATTATGTACATAAATGTGCTGTATAGCAGATAGCAATGGACTGAACGCCTGCAAAGGAATGAACTTCACTTCTACACACTTGGAGAAAATTACTTCAAAGCAGCTTCTAGCAGAGAGCATCATGCTGCCAGTCATTAAAAATTAACTTCAAGGGACTCATAGGTGCTGCGTATAAATGAATTTTATTCTATAGAATTATTTGATCCATATTCCACAGAGGACAAATATAGAACATGAATAAGTCATTGCCAATCCTAACATTTCACTACACTGCATTCATAGCTGCAATCCACCTGCTTCTTCTCTACTTATGCATCATTTATGTGTTATTTATTTCAATCAGTTGGGGAGTTATAGCTTTATTACTGCATTCCTATTCTACATCTGAGAAATATGATGTGCCTTAATTTGAGAAAAAGCCCATTAGTATATAGTTTTTATTTTGTGCTCCATACCTTTGTTATTCACAGTAAGGAATTACCCACTGAAGCTGACAAGTAAAGCAATCTGGGTTTGTTTTATAATAAATTGTATCATATTATGCCCAGAGGCCAGAGTAGAAAGAGTTTGTTCAATAATAAGGTTGGTTCATTAAACATTAGAGTATTGTGTTTTCTCCCAGAGTTACATGCTGATTTCATACAGAGTAATAGTGTTTGCTTCTGTAAGTACATGTTCCTACAGGCATGGAATTAGCATTTTATATACCACCATCAATACTAAAAATGGAGGGAAAACACTTCTTCCCTAAAAAAAATTAATCTGTGTAACTGTAAGTACCTGTGAATTACTAAATGACATATTCTTAATTTCAGAGGAAGAAGGGAGAGGGGAAAAGATCGGTGTGTTTATATCTGTTCTGTGACAGAGTACCAGCTCAATCTGGAGAATTTACACAATCATTTTTACTCTCAAATTGCATAGTTTAAAAGTGCAATCAAACAGTTCACTGATTTTGAAACCTGGCTTCAGTTGGATTTTCTATACCTTTCTATTATTTACAATTCTTTTTTTTTATTCTCTTTGAAACAATAGCCATTGCACATATATGGATAACCAGCAGCACATACGGCTCCCTAGAATTAATCTGAGCCAACAAAGTTATTTTCCCCTATATCTGAGAAGTGCCAAGCTTGATATATGGGCTGGACATAGAAGCTGTTGAAATCCAGTGTTCTGCTCCTAGCTCACTGCTGAACACCTCTAAAAATCAAATGCTCTTCTCAACACTTATTGAACGGCATATCACGTGAGTTTCAGCTTCTTCTGCTGGTCTGACACATACTAGTCTGACACCTTTTTTCTGTGAAGAACTTTTTTCATTATGCTCTTTGAGAAGTGCTTTGGAAAAAACATACAGTATATTTTAATTGTTAAATTTGCTGAATAGCAGTTGCCAGATACATCACAACAGACTTTTAGAATGACTGTACTAAATGAATGAGCCTCATAACAACCAGCTATGCTAATTGCACTGTTTAAGAAAGGGAAAATACTAACACATATTTACTTGGTGATGACTAAAGACATTCAAAATTGCAAAGCAAGGGAACTGTTATCTTCAAATTTTGTCAGAATTCAAGAACTTACAAAAAGTCTGTGAAATAATGTTTCACAAATGCTAGTCCATATGCTGTTTTAAAACCAAAATATATAACTCATGTCAGGCAGCCTGAAGCATTTTCTGTCTCCTTCCTCTGCAGAAACAAGCCAGAAGTCCTCATCTCATGGATTGAGCTCAGAATATGAAGTATTCTAGGCTAAGGGCATCAGATACAAAACAAACTTTCATGTACAGTTAGTCTTAACTATTCTGAATGTCATACAATCATTATCTAGTCCAAGTTTTACAGACTGTGACTAAATATGGACAGAGACAGCCAGAGCCTGCATGAGCCTACTTTCGTAGGAGAGCATCTAGAATATAACAAAATTCAAGTATAAATCACTTACACTGACACAGGGATGGGTTACATTAGTCTCTGATAGGAAGAGTTTACAAGACCAGTTTACAAGTTTGCATTGCCCTTTGTCCTACTTCAACTTAGAAAGAATATTCTAAGGATATTCTATGGTTCTAGGATGGATTTTCTGGGGATGCAATCTTCTTTCTTATCTACAAAAACCTTTTCACCCAGATCACAGGAGAGAAGAAATAACACCATGATGGGGCTAATGACACAATTCAATGAATTAATTGGAAAAAACAAAGAATGATGTTCAGAAAACGTTGTGAATTGCCCTGTCTTGGAGAAGCAAATTGACCTTGACTGTGGGAATGTAAAAATATTTCCTCTGTAACCAGCTGGAGGTGTCATAAAGTAAATGGTAGATTACATAAATTAATCTATGCTTCACTTGATGATAACAGCAAGAGTGTTGTTTTTTTTCTTTTTATTACCATGAAGGAAATATGCAAAGAGAAGATGAAGGCGGTGGGAGAAGGAAGGTGGAACTGAGATGTCTCAAAGATGAAGGCATTTGCAATCAGTGGCAGACATGTCACTGAGTCTGTGGGAGGATTGTGCCTTTTTGGAGTGGCACTGGGAAGAAATGGAGACACTCTACAACTACTGAAACAGCACTAGAAACTCATGTGGGGAAATGACTCAAATCTGATGGATATAATCACAAAAAAAAGTGCAGTAGCTATAGACTGAGAGTATTAAGCAGAATCTGTGTTTGAATTAACATTTTCAGTAACTAATCAATCAAATATATTGCAACTAGACCCCCAAGAATTTTTGCATTGCTATAATTTATGACATAGTTACCAAAAATCAAGCTAAAGAGAAGGAACACAATTAATGGAACGTTTGAATGGAAGTGTTCCCACCCTGACATAATCTAACTTAAGGTATAAATTTGTAAAAACAGCTTAAAAAATATCAAATCTTCAGAGGATAATTTTGTTGCCTACAAATTTCAGCTGCAGACAAAATCATAACAAGTCACTTTTCAAACAAGCTGTTTTGGCAGAGATACCATTGAAAAATATTATTCACGTAATGAAAAAGAAACAAACTTTTTTTTTCAATTACACTTAAAAAAAAAAAAAAGAGCATTTAGGGAGTATCAGAGGAGAAAAGAAGGATGTTTGGGTAATGGGCTTTTGATTCCCATTGTAAATGAATTTACAAAACTTGATTAAAGTCTATCTGCAACTTTTAGTTAGAGGGCTAAATAAACCCAAGTTACGCACAAAGATCTGAAATGAGGTTGAACAGAATCTGAAGTGTATATACAGTAGGGCCTGTGAGAGTGGCAGCGTAATTTAAAAAAAATGTATTCAGATTGGAAAAAAGATCAAGGTCCATAATACCAGATGTTAGGCCAGGAGAAGTGGCAACTACAAAAAAGGAAAGTTGAAAACCTTAAGAGTAATGTAATCCAGGTGGAAAATATAACCTTTTTGAAAGTATACATTAGCTAAAACAAGTTTTCCAGAATGCAGCCTACTTACACTAAGTAGGAGTAGAATCATTGAATCTTGTTATCATTTATTGCAGAAAAGACCCGTAAGATCACCAAGTCCAGACATAAACCTAACACTTTCACGTCCACCTCTAAATCGTGTCCTTAAGGGCCTCATCGACACATTTTTAAAATACCTCCAGGGATAGTGACTCCACCGCTTCTGTGGGCAACCTCCTCATGACTTCAGCTCCACCAGCTTTGGTGACCTTCTTTGGATGCACTCCAGCATCTCAGTGTCTTTCTTCTAGTGAGGGGCCCAAATCTGAACATAGGATTCAAGGTCTGGCCTCAACAGTGCCATATACAAAGGAGAATTAGAAAGAAGAATATTGTATTGCAATTTATCATCATATTAATATATTCATTTAGAGAATATTATACTGCCTATTGAGTGCTCTAATATCACTTTACATTTAAAATTTAGCATTATTGATTTGTGTTTGTAACTATAACAATAGTCATTAAATGAATAATATGTGTATCAGTGAGTTTCTGTATCATACTTCTTATTTACACTTGTGATTTGTCTTATTCAAGTGCAAAAACTGAATAGAATGCAATCAGAATGTTAAATGTCTATATCATAAAATCATTGAAGAGGAAATTTTGGTGAAAGGTACTTTCCTAACTGAAAAGTTCCAACAAGATATCGAAATCAAGGAGATAGTTTTGAAACTTGTAGAGGTCAAGAGTTCTTTGCAAATTAACCAAGAATAAAATATTACTCCTAGACATTTAGAGGTTTCTGGGGGAAAATACTTTTCTTCTAATCAGAAACAAGTAGAACTGCAATGATCAGATTGCAGTGCATCTAAGTAGATGATAGTCCAGCATTTCTCAAATAATGGTTTTGTGCTGTAGCTTCTAAACAAATTCTTGAACTGTGCCCATAGTTACATGTACAGAATTACATGTGCCCAAATACATGTACACAGTATCTAAGAAAGCCCAAAAGATATTTTTGTAAGTAAAGGATTCAATATGTTAAAGTAGGATATCAGTGTTAAGAAATTAACATAAGTGTAAAAAAAGGTATTACTGGATTGTGGTGTTAGTATTTGCTGCCTTTAACCCTGTTTTGATACTTGCTAAATTCAAACTTGCACCAAAAATGTGGAAAAGTTATTACAAAAATGTTGTGCAACACAGGGATATTTTTAAACAGAAAGAATGTGAATTATATTTTACAAAAAGGGTATTTACATTTCTACTAAATATCTGGCCAAATCTTGTTGCCTGTTTTATGTAATGAGACTTCTCGACCTGTTAAGTCATTAATTTATATTCCAGACATTCAAGATTTTATATGAGAATAATGACCCTGTTCTCTCTCCCTCAAATCCTAGATTGAAGCATAAATTTATTTTGATTGAATATGCTTTCTCTGGATAACATGCACTAGCCCTGCAGAAACTATTGTCAGAATTTGGTATAATCTTTCATGTAATTCTGGAATAATCAGGGAGAGGCATAGACTGCTGCATTAAAATAAAATCAAAGGAAGCCACAGTGGTTGCATTATTATGATGACTAACTGCTAGAAAAACAGAAAGAGACAGCTCTTTTTTTTAATACTGCCAATAGTATTTTCCTCTTAGCATTTCAAGAGTGGAGGAAGCCCCAGAATTTGTAAAATATGTCTAGTTTGACTTTGTTTAAAAATAAACAGAGGCTAGAATAACAAAAATCTGCTACTGGTATTGTCAAGAAATATTTTTTCTGCGCTTCTTCATATGCCTAACATTTTTTGAGGAGACTTTTTTGTCTGTTATGGCATACTATTGTGTATTTTTGTGCTATCTTTATTAATAAGTATTTATTCTCATCCAGTGAGCACACCTATATAATGATCAAAACCTACTTAATGATGGCATCAAAAATGAACATGAAGAGCGGATGCACTTATCGCTTATGTCAAGTCAATTCAAGTGGTTTTTCATCTCTTATCTCTGTCATGACTTAAACTGCCCTTGCCCATAGCAGAAATAAGGTTGTCAAACTAAATTTTCAAATTTATCAGTTTAAAGTCTGTTTGTAGGGCACTCTGAGTTATCTGTGTTGAATTAATTACACAAATACATGGATCTCTGCTTTATCTATGTGCTTGGCTGTAAAACTATCAGCTGTGTTTCAACTCACTGTTAAGTCTGACAAGGAAAAAGGGATTAACAAATACTTCAAAAAAGTTAAAAAGGCAGTGCGGTCAGTTGACCTTGGCTAGACACCAGGTGCTCACCAAGTTGCTCTGTCACTCTCCTCCCCGTCAGGATGGAGGAGAGGAGTGATAAAGAAATGGAAAGAAACTCATGGGTCAGGATAAGGGTACTTTAATAAAGCAAAAGCAAGGGCTGCTTGCAGATGCAAAGGAAAACAAGATTTGTTCTCTAATTCCCATCAGCAGGCAATTCCAGTCACTTCCCAGAAAGCAGGAGTTCAGTATGCATAGCAGTTACCTGTCAGACAGACATCATAATAATGAATGCCCCTATTCCTCCTCCTTTCTCTGAGCTTTTATTGCTAAGAAGATGCCGCATGATATGGAAAATCCCTTTAGTCAGTTTGGGTCAGATGTCCTGGTTATGTCCCTTCCCAAGATTTTTCCCACCCCAAGACTACCGGTGGGGGCCAGTGTTAGGGAGCTGTCCCAGCACTGCTCAGCAGTAGACAAAACACTGGTGTGTTAACAAAAGCTTTCTATCCACTTGTATAAAGCACTTGTATAAAGTGGTATGGGGACTAATATGGGAAATTAATTCCATCTCAGCTACACCCAATACATGCAGTTTTACTGTGAGAAGGCATTTTTTGATAGGAAAAGAAGAAGAAATATCACTCCAGATTCACTAGATTTGAGTAATGAAAAACAAATTCTGAAACATTTTCCCCTAATTTTTATATAATAAAGGTTTATTTGAGAACAAGATTTTTTGATAGTCCAGCTCTACTATAAGAGATCCCTGGAGGTTAGAGATGGTTAACTCCCACTTTGTATTTCAGTCCATCAAAAAACTCAATCATTTACCCTCCAAGGGAATCAGTTCCCTTGAAAAGAATCTCTCTGCAGCCAGCTGTTGAAAGGTAGCCTTTAGAATGAACATTACAGAATTTCACACTTCACCAGCTAAATGTAGTGAGACGCTGGTGATAACATGACAGGATTTGGTATTTTCCTTGTAGATATTTCAACTTTTTATTAATTAGACTTCTCGTTCTTTATTGTTGATCACCAACCCCACCCCCAGTAACATCAATAGGTATCAAATAAAATGTTTAAAAATATTCAGAATACATTGTTCTCATAGATTGAATACAACCACCACAAGTAAAAAAGTTGTTCGTGCTCTGCTTTGGTTTTTGATGAATGGCATCAGAAATTAGCCATATAAGATAGCATCATGAGAAAAAGGAGAAAGGATTAATTTCATATCCATTTCCTATTTTCAGTCCTGTTCCTGTCTTGGGACTGCATACATTTTGTCCACATTTCTGCTCTTATTATAGCATAGCCTTTCAATTGTCATGAGACTATATAAACTCTTTGCCATTTTTCTTTCCATTTTAAAGAGGGATCATTTATTAAAGAAATGAAGCAAAACACTGTGGAAATAAATTATGTATTACAATTGGAGGCAAAAAAGATTTTAACACTTATAGAAAAACAGGAAAAATTGGCTGGTTTAAAACCATAAAACTCTTAGTTGTCGTGATCCATTAGGCATGAAGGAAATTTAGCAGAGGTGAAATGGTGGTGTGGTGGCACCTTTGCCAATAAGCAGATGCTCACCCAGCCTTTCTCACTCCCCATCCTCAGCAGGACAGAGGAACAAAACAGGATGCAAAAGCTTGTTGGTAAAGACACAGAGATTAATTCTGTTACCATCACAACGAAAGCAGACTTACATTTGGGAAAATTCATTTAATTTATCGCCAAATAAAATAGAGTGGTAAGAAACACAGACAAAACCTAAAATGCTCACCAAACAAACAATTCTCTTCCAAGGCTCAACTACACTCCTTTCTTCCCAACTCCTCTTCCTCCCTGCTCAGCTCCCAGTGGTGCAGAGGAAGTGGGGCATTAGGAACTGCAGTCACTCCATAACAATTCATGTCTGCAGTTCCTTTCTCCTCACACTTTTCTCCATGGCCAGTGTGAGGTCCTCCATGAGCCTTGAGGAAACACCTGATATACCATGATCTCTGCCAATAATTCCAGAGGCTTAAGGGAAATCTCTCTTCCAATGTCTGGAGCACCTGCTACCAAAACTCAGCCATCTATACCCAGTGCAGGTGTGAATAATGTTCATTTGTTTGATCTTTGCTATAGTGTCACTCAGAACTCATACTGACATCTTGGGTTTTGCACCATTCCCAGTGGGTACCCATGGACTCATGTTTGTGCACCATGAGTTAGAATGAGGAAAAGGAACCAGATGCTTTGCCAATAATAGGGCAATATTGAACATAATTCATAACATTTACTACTACTCTTTTTTTGTGTGTGTAAAAATACAGTCTAGTCTTATTGCATTGGTTATATTGAGTACGACTTAGGAAAACATAAACTCATTAGGCTAAAAGTGATCACACTATCTCATCATAAGTGAGGGAGGTAGACAGTGCTTACATATTAGCAGTCTCAAAAGAATATTTTGGACGATTGCATGTTTTCATTAATTCAAGTAGTTCTCTGTGTGATATTGAATGTACACTTAGATCTACAGATAAGGTCTTACCCAGAGCTGCAAGAAGAACGCAGTTTTCCAAAGCCTCCAAAACTACCTCTGGATAAATTTGGTGTACAAATGCAGCTAGACTGAGTGGACAGTTTCATTGGTTTTCTGAGAGTGAGAAACATTTACTGTCCCGTTTTGCCAGGATGGATGAACATTACAGTGACTACATGGTCACCCCAAAATATGTCAGACACCATAATCAGGTGCCATGAGTCACCAGTTAATGCTATGACTTTCGATTGTCCCAAATATAGAAGCTTAATGGAAAACGGAGTAGCACACTTAGGTTGGGGCTATGTTCTGAAGTAGGCAAAAATAACGATTACCTCTTTACTTTTATACCATTTATCTCTTTATAAGGATAATTTGTAAAACAGGCATAAAAGTTATTGAATAACAGAATGTTTTAGCATTCTAATCTAAGAAAAACTAGCTTGGGTTTTTTGATATATTTTCAATGTAATGGTAGTTTTGAACTTTTACATTGTGTTTTTACAGGTAGAAGAGATTCTTGTATTAAAAGGTCTTAATATTGAACGACAATGACCAACATAAAATGGCAAATGTTCTGCTCTGGAATTCATCAGCATTTCCTAAAGTTTTCAGAGGTTCTTACTCATGCAGAACCTCAGATAAGCACTTGTGGTATCTGATTATTTTTTAAGTGTTATCTTGACAATAAAATTTTTGCCTCCAAGATAATACAGTAAAAGATTATTTGACACTTGAAATATATAAAAACATTCCTATGGCAATTGACACTAGAAAGCAATAATACAAAACTAGAAGTGTCTTATTTACATTGTATATACATGTGACTATACTTTTTCTTTTAAACTAAAGATTGATAGCAAAAAATGGGGTTTTTTTTCCAAAATCTAAACAAAATGCTGCTTCTTTGTCTACATATTGGGAAGAATTAATGGACTTCCTTTTTTAAGTCTCTTGCAAATGTCAAGTTTGTGACCATGTCTGATCCAGAGGAGATCAGGCATCTTTAGTTACTTTAGTATTTCTGCCTGAATGATGTTTGCTAGTCAGTACTTCTGTATGGGTAGTGTTTTCTAATCATCCGCTAATTTTAAGTCCTCTTTATTGAACTCTGCCAGTGGATAGAATTCTCAGAATATGGTACCCAAAACTCAGCGAAGAATATTCATGCAAGATATACCAGTACCTAACAGAACAGGAGGATTTCACACATTACAAACCCACTTTTACTTCCTAGCTTGGTATTTACCTTTCTTATAACTTCATGACGATGTTGATCCGTGTTCTTTTTGTTGATTTTAATAACATCTGTTTCTGCAGGATTGCACCTGTCCAGCCATCTCTCATCTTGGTTTTATGTAGCTGATTTTTTGTAAATACAGAAATTTTCATTTTACCTTCTTAGATTGTGGCCTACTTTTTTGACCATGTCTCTAATTTTTCTAGATCATTTAATACTTTAATTTTAATATCCAGCATACAGGAAGTTCATCCCAGGTGGGATTGTCTGAAAATTAACAAGAATACTTCCTATGCCTTTATGCAAGTTGCAAATTAAAATATCAAATAGTACCAGACCTAGAAACAATCTCTGGATCCTACTTACTTTATCTTTTTGTTTGACAATTGGCAACAACAGCCTAAGAACAAATTTTCTAGTTTTCTTCTCCCATCTGAAATAATTTGATTTTCCTATGCCTGTTTCTGAGAAATCTCCTACTTCACAGGTAACAAAGTTTTATAAGGATGGATACCCTTTAGTTTATATTAAAAATTATAACAAGAAATATTTTGATTATATTTATTTCTGAAAAGAAACTAAACTGGTTATTATTTCTTTCTCAACATCTAACTGCTTGAAAATTATTTCACTTAATGATAACAACTGCTTGCATTCCTTATGTACTTTCCTCTAGTACAGGCACAAAGCTTCTTTTGTTCTAGTCTTTTGGAACTATTTCCTAACCTCCACAGTTTTTAAAAGAAAATTTATGTATTTTCCAGGAACTCCGTCGTGAATTTCACCACTCAGAACTGATTTGAAAATATCTAACTTATGTAAACACTCTCTAAGCTGCTATTTTCCTGTTTTACCACTATGTCCTTGATACTGCTAGTCAGCTAATCACAACTGACTTATTTTGTGAAGACTGAATTTAGAAGACATTAAACATGCTGTCTCCTCAGCACTAGCTTTTCATTCCTGCTTTTCAGCAAACCAACATGTCTGCCTTTTCCAGAAATATTTGTAAAGAAACAATTTCTATTTTACCAAGTCATGGGATTTTTAAAATGTATTTTCATCATAATTCATTACATGACTTAACAAAGTTTATTTTATAATAGTCATCTCTACAGCTCAAACTTTCAGTATTTCCATTTTCCGGGATTTCTTAATACAGCCCAGCTGATCTCTCATTACCATCCTAGCTTTATACTGGTTGAAATAGTTGTAAGTATGCCCTTGATGTTGTTAAAAGAACCCCAAATTGTCCTAAAACCTTTTTTTCCCGTGTATTTTCCACAGAAACTTCTTTGCTGGTTCTCTTATTTCGTGAGTTTTACTCTTGCGAAGCCTTCTTTTTTTTCCTGTTCCCTCTTTGATCCTTGGCATCTCAGTTGAGTTCTACTTTCACATTCTCAACAACAGAATAATGCCAGAAAGGAAACATTTCTGGGACTGGGTCTGCACATTACGTTAAATCAACTATCCTCAGTGACCAGCTCTTTCAGGGCCAGGATGCAAGGTCTCTTCCTATAGCTAGAACATCAGCCTAAAGTGATCCTTCTGGCATCTGTATCTAGGTGTTAGTCATAGAAGCATACTCTAGGCATCTCCCTTAAGGAAAATTTATTTAATTTGTTTTTTCAAGATTACCTACATCTTTAGGTTTTTTCTCCATAATCTGTAAATATCGTATTTTGTTTTGCAATTTACAAGAAACTTTTTCCAGCAAAATAAAATACTTCCTTCAAAGTGTGACTTTGCCTTTTTCCCTGAAATTTAGACTACTATGAATACAAAATTTTTTTTAATCTTGAAAAGCTAGGGGTTTTGTATTTAAAACTATCTCACAAGCAGAAATTATATTACCAGCACCCTTTCAGTTTTTAAAATGGAAGTAGAATAATAGAAAAAGGGTTGCATATTGTTGAAAGTTGAGTTTCTGCTAAAATTACATGAGAGTTTTCTCCATGACTTTACAATTCCCAATTGTATTGTAAAAGTATTCACTAGAGACAAAACAGGAATATATTCTGAGGAGAAAAATAAGTTCTTATACACATCCTTTCACTCTAACTGAAGAGACTTCCACCCCCACCTTTTCCATCTCCTTTTCCAAAAATAATGAATAAGCCTAAATAGTAATGGTTTGCTTTTTTTTTTTTTCTCCACAGTTCCATCACACAAAGCACCTTTTCACTACATTTTCAGAAACAAGATGAATTTGTATCTAAGTGGGCAAAAATCTCATCCAAGATACTGAAAATATCTATCAACTATGTCCAAATTTAGGAGATGTGCACAAGGTAGATAAAGACAGTAAAGATCACCCTTGAGGATATTTAGAAGAAAATCTGTCATCTGTAAAACTGAAACGATAACAACCATTAACTACTAGGGATGTGCTCCTTGTCAATTTTCTGAGAAAGAAAATTCATTTACTAAAAAAATGAAAAGTGACTGTCAGGTTGAAAAAACAAAGAACCTGGAAAACCCAAGAACAGCAACATAAAAACAACCAACCAAGAAAAACCCCACACACAAAAGAGAAAAAGAGACCTAACACACACAAACACACACACACAAAGACGTTTTTATCTGTAAGGTGAAGTCCCACTTTACGCTAATATCTGCTTTGTTTTTCCTTCTATTTTAGTATAGTATTCAGAGACAACATGAAACATTGAATGAAATAATGGCCCTCTCTATTCAAAGCAATTGCCTTAAAACATATCAGTATGCAAGTACATTATATATGTGTGTATGTCTACATATTTATATGATTTATATGATGGAAATAATGCTAAGGGCAGCATTCCTTATTCATGCTTGAACTTTTATTTAAATTACATAAGGCAGAAATTCCAACCCTCTCCATGAGACATTGCACACATGAAAAACAAACGATGTCCCTTTCCCAAATTGCTTAGAGTCCACAAATATTAACAGGCAGATCTCCAAATATTTAAAAGCATAAAACAGGTAGGAGGTATTTACAGATATTTTGATAAGTAAAGTCACAGAGCACCAGCAGAATTGTTTAAAACATGAATTGATTGACAAAGAAAGCTCCAGGGACTGTGCGAATTCTAAAGAATAACAACATAGTGACAGTTCTTTTGAACAAAAACACTAGAAATGGGAATGGAAATTAGTTTTGCTCCTAAGAGATACTCCTTTGCGGAGGCAGGGGAAGGAAGTCTTATGTTAGTGCCTGCATTAAATCTCCTTTCACATTTAATTTCCTTTCACTGAAAAGTAACTGAAGAAAAACATGCTTCAAAGCCCATTTTTGGCTAGAAAAGGGTAAAGTGAAGATCTCAAGAAACTTGCAATGAAGCTGATATGAAAGCCACAGGTACACGAATATGGCAAGGCTTTATTTCCTCAAAAGGTTTTCACAAGTTGTGGGGGAGACTAGAATACTTCAGGTGTACAAAGCATCAAGAAAGTTTAAAAGAATTGAATCAGAATACACTACTAAACTAAAACCAAGAAGCTATCATGATCAGTGACTTCTCTCTTATCTTTTTCAGTTGATGGGAATCACAACAGAAAATACTTCAGCAAATGAGCACCTACCTGAGTATGTAGGTGGGTGCGTGTGCATTTTAATAACACACGAGACTTTAAAGTAAAAATATCATGCAAGAGAAAAAAAAATGTTGTTCATTATAAAAATAACAAGGGCAAGATGAGGATATTAAGTTGCCATGTGTTGGAAGAATGAAATTTTTAAAAAGTGCACAAACTTGCGAGAAGCCTTGTAAGTATTTCATGTGTCCTCATGCCTAGGCTGCTACATAACAATTTTTACAAGCTTAGAAAAAGCCAAAAAAATCCCCAATAATAACTAATACACAGGTCCACAAATGCAAACAAATTCTGCACTTGAACATCAGTTCAAGAAAGGAATCTTGGTGCGCGTTATTAAATGCTCTGTGTTCTTTTACATCTGCACTATATATAGAACAACAAATAATGATTTACTTTAACGAGACATAAATTTTTATTATATCTGAATTCCACTATGCACAAGGTATGAGCCATTTCTGAATATGAGAACTGAACAAGAACAGTTCAGTTTTTCATGCCTGTAAAAAGAACCATCCACTGAGCCAAATTTCCTCAGCCCCTAGGAGAAAAATCAGCAGGGGTAAGGAATGTGTTGGCTGAAAATGCTTTTCACAGTTAGTCTGGCAATTGGCTGTGTTGTTAATGTTTGGCTGGACAAAGCTGGCCTAACCTATTGCCAGCATAGCTCAACATGAGAATTACAACAGCAGTGTAGAATGCAAGTAAGTTTCACAGGAGAAAAAGAAACACACATTAAAGAGGAAACTCAAACATCTGTGCATATGCGCTTAAAAAAATATGATGCATTTAACTCTGGACCAAAAGGTTCCTCTCAGAAAACACAGTCCAATGGATATGTTTATATGAACACTCAGAGATGCTTAAAATATCAGAAAATCTCTAGGGTTGATCAATATTTTGATGACAATGACCCAGATAGTCTACAGTAGAGATATGTTTTCTAAAGAACACCTGTTAGCTCTTACTAACCTGAATTACTTGGAGTGTCTTTTGCATGCATTGACAGTCAGCTTGTAAAGAACTCTGAATGGAATTTATGTTTATAAATTTCGCTGATACCAAGGAATTTCTAAGTCCCAGTCTTCTGCTGGAGTTTATCTTCTCAGCTAAAACACTCAAGAGTCATGGAACTTATAGACACCATTAGAATAATACTCAATTCCAATATTTATGCCATACTATGCTTTATTTAATTGTATATTTTATAAATGTACCTTCCATTCAAGTGAAGAGACCAGGAAGAAATTCAGTGTTTGGGAAGTTCTAAGTTTTCTTTTTGGGTTGTTTGATTTTTTAAAATTTCTCAATCACTGCCTGAAAACATCTTGATATATGTTGGAAATTAGAGTTCTTCAAAACAGCACTCTTATCAGTGAGACAATACTTGAATGGTTATCATCCTTTCCAGCTGGTTTTGACAATTAGTAAACCTCAAATAAGACAAGCTCACTGTAAGCATGACTATGAATGTTGCATGTGGTATTGGATCTGCTGGTCTAAAGACCATAATGTAAAATTACATTCATTCACTTAAACATTGAAATAAAATTCTAATTGGTTTCAAGTTTTTAATGTGTCACAGGGTTTTTTACGCTACTAGAGCTATGCATAGAATGGGGAAAAAACATATGCTATCTGTTGCCAAAAGAGATCCTTTATTAATCTGAGCTGCTTGATTATTTATATGGAAGGAAATTTAGCAATTCAAAATACTAATTTTTTTATTTTGAATTCTATCTTTAATCAGACTAACTAAAAAAAGAGCTCAAATCTGAAGCTAAGCAATTTGTTTCATTCAATGGCATTTCAGTATTTTTTGTAATTGCATACAAAGGGAAAAAACCCTTATTTACAGTTTTATTGGAAATGTTATGTGTAAACTAGAATTTTAAAATGTACTTGATGTGTTGACAGTATAAAACTGGGATTTTAACCAGAAAGGGAACAAAATTTTGTCTATGTATGTAAAAGGAGAAAAAACTGTCCAAAATTATGAGAAAAAAAAATTACAATGTGATTTAAATCATTGTTAATATATTCAAGAGTTATCAACTTCATGAGTTACAAACAATTGAATTCCTAGTCACGTTAAATCAGATGCAGGAATAATATCACAAAGAATATACAATCCAACTTTTCCTGTTTCTTTAGGTCTCAGGGGGACAAGGCCATATTTTTCACCTCTCACATTAGTACACAGGTTGGTCATGTTGTGTGGGGTTTTAGTCTGTCTATCTGTCAAATTATTTTCTTGCAGGTTAAACACATAATAACAATTAGAGTGTATTATTGCAAAAAGGGGAGATAACGCTGCAAATTCCATTACTACAAAGGTACACAACTTTGTCCTTAAAGCACCTGTAGCAATTTGAACTTCACTTGATAGCCTCTGAAGACCAGTGGCCTGAAAAAATTTAGTAAAGCAAAATTTTGTGCAGTCAATTTACTTCCCATGGGCAAAAGTTCAAGTGCAAAAGTTCAAGTGCATTTCCTGCTTGATGTTAACCAACGAAAGGAGAACATGAGAAAAAAATCCCTTACTTACATTAAAAATTAATGTTAACAAATGTTTGATCTAGATTTTATCTGAATCTTTATCTCAAGTTATAACATTATAAAACCTTATCAATATGCTATGATTAAAGCTCAGACTTACATGGCAGCTTGTAGCATGAGGGTTTTTTGGAGGATATAAACTTAACACAGTATTATAATTTTTATGTTATTTTAAAAATCTGTAGATCTATGGATTGTGAGAAGAGCATAATTTCATATTGCAATTTCATTCACATGTTACTCAAAGCAATGTCTCATGTCAGGTTACAATAACTTCTGGGATTTGAGGAATGCATTTTTACAGTGTTTTTATTCAGCAATCATATCTAAAGGTTCAAATAACCTAAAACTTTGTACTTGATTTCTCATGCTGAATGTTATCATCTCAGTCATGAATATTACTTACAAAGGAAAAAGAACCCCTTTTTATTAGTTGAATATATGGTAGGTATGGAAGCATGAAATAATCATCTTATTATACTGTATTAATATTTAACTGTGCTATCCTTGTTTTATTACAGTAATATTTCACATTTCAGAAAATAAAGTCACAAGGTTTACAATCATTGTAACAATTTCCTTATATTTCAGAGTATGCTATCATAAGTTAGAGACTTGTTTTTCAGTTTTGCAAGGGAGAGGGGATTTTTTATTTTTAGTAACACCTTCAAGATAAGGGTGTACATGGTCATTTATGTAGCTAATTGCATAAAAAGAAATTTCTTCTCTCTCTTAAACTCATGCGTGAATGAAAGACACTACTAAAAATGGCTAATTTATATTAATGATCAGTCAATAATGGCATGCAGCAAAAGGGGAGAAAAAAACAGAAAGGGAAAAAAAAAAGAAAGACAAAGCAGTAATAAAATTTTAAAAATCAAGTAAGAAATCAGTGCATATTGATGATTTAACTGAAATTAAACAAGGAAAATGCATTTTCTTGCATTAACTCTTTCAGGTGGAGTATCATCACATTTATAAAAGCAAGTGGGAATGCACCGTGCCTAAGTCCCTGAAGTTGTGATTAATGCTCACACAGCAAGCTGTCTTAAGTTATGATCCCTTTCATATGCTATTTTATACAATGCAGCTTTATTTACTCGAGCAAATCCCTGCAGCTATATCTAGAGCAGTGCCCTCAGTGACGGTAGGGCTGGGGCACGGCTGCTAAGCTAAACAAATGGCTGAACATTTGTTCAGGTGTAAGCATAGAAATCCAGCATGATTTTGGGCAGTGCCAGCTGTCACCCTCCCAGACAAATCACAGGCAAGTTTGGGGGGTTAGTGAAGGTCAGGGATCATTCCTAAAAGGTTGAATACAGTTATCTCATTTCAGAGGCTGGGATGGTTTAATCCTATAGTCACAGCCAGACTGATAGCTGGAACAAGCGCTAGAGAAGAGGCTCTTTGCTATATTGTTTAGTATTATACATGTAATACACTTACCCTGTATGCAGCACTAGAGTTTCTGAAAAGCACAACTGAGGTCACTTGGTCTGTTCAACCTGGAGGAGACTGAGAGGAGACTTCATTGCAGTCTGCACCTTTCTTGTGAGATGAAGAGGAGGGGCAGGCGCCAACCTCTTCTCTCTGGTGACCAGAGGGAATGGCCTGAAGCTGTGTCAGGGGAGGTTTAGGTTGGACATTAGACAAAGATTCTTCACCCAGAGGGTGGTTGGGCACTGGAACAGTCTCCCCAGGGAAGAAATCACAGCACCAGCCTGACAGAGTTCAGAAGTGTTTGGACAATTCTGTCAGACACATGGTGTGATTCTTGGGGTGTCCTGTGCAGGGCTGATAGTTGGACTCGATGATTCTTGTGGGTTCCTTCCAACGCAGCTTATTCTGGGGTTCTGTGAATATTTACAATGATTAATTCTGAACGAGTTCACCCAGAGTTTTCTCTGCGCTTGGGGGAAAACTGTCTCACAGAGTACCATGAATGTGATGTATAATTCATGCAGATTGCATGTTTCCATAAGAAAAAAGTTAACTGGGTCTGTATTCCTGATTTCAACATCTCTTTTCCAAAAATAAAATCTTAATTTAGCTACAAAGAGATCATTGAAAAGCAGCAAAAAATTAAACTGATGTAGAACTACCATCTCGTCCTTCACTGAAAATCAAAAAGGGCTGAAGCCCCAAGTACACAAAGTGGAGATTTTCAGCATTTCCATATTAGCAATGCATAATTGCAAATAATGTGCAAATTGAGAACTGTTCACTAAAGGCAACTATGAATAATTTACTACTGTAACTTCAAGCTTTTTGAAATTTGAGGTAATCAGCTAGATGTCTAGGTATAGTTTACCAAAAAGCAGAGTTCTAACCTACCAATATTTTAAAGAGTTTTGTAACAAGTGGGATGCAATGCCTTCTTTAGAGCTGTTTAACTCTGAAATTTATTGCTAATTTCCCCTGGTTTACACAAGAAAACATTGTAAACTGCATCCAACTTCTTTAGAGCAACTCTTACAGGAGAGTCCTTATTCTGTGAATTTGGAGAACCTTTCACACTCAGTGTTAACCCAGGATGAGGGCTTCATAAAGTTATAGAAAAGACCATGATATCACGGATATCCAATGAAAATTAGTTTTAACTTACACTTGCACCACCTTTTACTTAATTTTCAAATATATTAGTAAGCTTTCATGCAACTTTTCCTCATTGTATTTCCTGTTTTAATTTTGTCCTTGCATATTTTTGTTTGTGTGTATATTTATATATATATAGATACACTCTCTAATGCAAATAGACAAAAAGCCTATTGCAGAAAAATATGAACTATATTTTCACTGTAATGCTATACTTAAGGTGTTGACATAAAACTTCATGTTACTCATAAATGCTGCTACTATTTTATAGCAAGATGCATAAAGAATGTGTGTCTTGAAGAGATTTGACTCAAAGAATGTCAACTGCCTCCTGACTTTGCTGAAGTTTAGAGAAAAAAGACAATAAAGCTCTGCTGAGATAACACATATTATTCAAAGATATGTAATGGCTTCTAAAGAAAAAAAAATCTTTTTATTTTGGAAGATAACAAGGAAAGTAGCTTTATTTGTACTCCATCTAATTTTGTTAGAACATAAAAAATCTGATCTACTGAGAATTTTCTATCCAAATAAGGGACTTCAATTATCACTGTGGAAAAGAGGTGATATTCAAAGTCAATATATGGAAAACCCACATCTGTCAGTCTATATTTGAATGTCAATAATACATGTTATTCCAGTGAGAGAAGACCTTGCCTGAGGAAGAAAAATTCTAAGCCTGTCAGAAGACAATTTATTTTACAGCAAGTGGAGAATCATTTACCCATGTTTAAGATTTTCTATTTGTGTTATTTCAGTTATAACAGCTGGGTTTAGCAGAATGTTTTTAATATGCCTTTGCTAATGGAGTTTAGAAGTGGTAAGACAAATCATGCAAAAGGAAAGAGGAACAAAGAAACAAGGACTCATTACTGTTGTAGTTCATCATAACTGTAGTAGTTCATACCAGTTCATTTGTAACTGAAACTGATTTAAAAGCCTCCACATAAGGAAGAGAAAGAACCCACAAGAAATCTTTTAAGTGTATAGAACTTAACTACTGGATTTAAAGCAAATGCCCAGTTAACACAGTTCTAAATGTTAAGCAACCTGCATTTTATATTTGTGATTTTGTATTTTTTATCTAAAAGACTAAAAAATATCCCCTTCCTAGAGCTTGATATTTCTGAAATAGTTTATGATCATGACTAGGGTGAATTTTCAAGTTAAGAATAGTGTCTCCCTGCCATCTTTTGCAGAGAACTAATTCTGACACTCAGTGACATAGGTGGACCCAAGAAAGACCAAGGTCAGAGCTGACTTATTCAAAGTCCCACTGCACAGGAAGGATGGTGAGAGAAAAAAACAGTCTCTCATTCCTGTCTTCTTCTTTCTTCTATTTAAGAATATAAGTATTTGCTCTTGCAAGTGTAGTTAGCAAGAATATTTTTAAAATACTATAGATCTCATTAGAATCATAGAAACATGGAATCATTAACTTTGGAAAAGACCTCTAAGATCATCGAGTCCAAACTGGTTAAACACCACGTCAACTAAATCATAGCACAAAGTGCCACGTCCCTCTGTTTCTTGAACTTTCCAGGGACGCTGAATTGACCACCTCCCCACGCAGCCCAATCCAATATTTAACCACCCTTTCAGTGAAAAAATTCTTCCTGATATCCCACCTGAACCTCCCCTGGTGCAGTCTACACTGCTGCTGGCTGCCTGGCAGAAGAGACCAACCCCCACCAGGCTACAACCTCCTTTCAGGTGGTTGTAGAGAGGGATAAGGTCAGCACTGAGCCTTCTTTTCGCCAGATTAAACCAACCCAGCTCCTTCAGCCAGTCCTCATGGGACTTTTGCTACAGATCCTTCACCAACTTCCCTGCCCTTCTCTAGATTTGCTCCAGCACTTCAGTATCCTTCTTGTAGGGAGGGGCCCAGAACTGTAAACAGCTCTTGAGGTGGGGCCTCACCAGTGCCGAGTACAGAGGGACTCCTTATTTGTCATACGAGGAAAGGCATTGTATGGGCAAAATGGCAGACACTGAGCAAGACTTCTGCCTTACTCACAGAAATAGGGTCAGTTTGAATAAATTTCCTACTTTTAGACTAATATGTGCAGAGAAAAAAACCATAAGTTCCATGCTTGAAAAACTGGAGGGATTCTGAATGTGATTTTTATGTTGCTCCAGTTATTATTACTACTATTTATAATCATTATTATTTACATCTTTCACTGCACTTTATAAGAATCAGGCATTTAATTTGTCCTTTTCTGTTTCTACCTTTTCTACTTGGTCATATGACTGAATATAGGGTTGCATTAAATACATATTTTAGAATGTACCTTTTCCCATTCAAAAATCCTGGATGAAAAGTTTTAATTTGAAATTTCTATTACCAACTTTTGTACTCCCTTCTCACGGATATGATAAATTTGTTCTGTTAAGTTGTCCCATGACTAAATACAGTCAAGAAGCTGTGAAACAAAGCACTTGAAATGCATCCGTAATGCTGGTTTTACAACAACCTCCTCCAAAGTCACTGGGTTTTTTGTTTGTTTGTTTGTTTGTTTCATTTTTATTTTTTTCCCATTTGAAAAACCACACTATATTTTGCCCTCCCTTTTTGGAAGGAAAGAAAACAATCTTCCATAACAAAAATTTGTCTTAATCACTTATTCCTAATTCCCCATGGAACTTTCGTATCAAAGACACCACGAAAAATCTGGACTGAGC
The DNA here is from genome assembly GCA_013398055.1 of Ifrita kowaldi. Lineage (NCBI taxonomy): Eukaryota > Metazoa > Chordata > Aves > Passeriformes > Cinclosomatidae > Ifrita > Ifrita kowaldi. Next base: position 195,578 of record VZRS01007228.1, read on the forward strand.
AGCAGTGGATTGTAGCTTCAGTACCAGAAATGTGTTTTTTAACATATGCAAATGTGACGGGCTGAGTTTGGAAGCAAAGTATCTTCAATGGAGACTGGAGCAGCATGTAAATATAGTTTTCCAAATATGACAAAAATCAACAGAATATGGTATTCTTTAAATGATTCTTGTAGAAAGCCCCATAGCTAGATGGCTAAAAGTGATGAGGAGATCCTGGTCCACTGGATGGACAGTGTAGAAAGGAATTGGGGCATGTGGAAAACTGTTGCCTTACATATGGTTTGGATAAATTAAGTTGTAAAAGTTTCGTTTCTCAAGTGCTGAGCTTTTCAATAGCTTGGATCTCATTAGAAAGCTCTCTCAGAAAATTATTTTTTTTACTGAAGCCGTTCAAGTAATGAAAGGTAATAAACAATTTTGTTTACAAGTCAGCTGTCTTCCAGGTTTCAGACTCGTTTTTCAGAGATGGTGAATTAATATTAATTATTAATAGAATCTTCTTTCCAAAGTCTTTTAAAGAAAAAGTTTGCTAGATAAGGGACTTTACAATAGTTCTGGATATCAGCAAAATAGAAGTTGAGTTGATTCTCGGGTGTCCTTCCCCAAGGATTCTCTGCATACAATTTTGGCTGGTTTTAGTAACACTATTTTTCTTCACACTGGACATTACTCACCAGGATCTAGTTAGGTGGTGTTTGAGGACTCTATAGGACATATATCTGTGATGGTTTTACTAACTATAGAAAAGCATTTTAAAGTGGAAATTGTTAAGGACTCCATTAATTTCAACAGGGCAAATTGATTCTGTTATGCAAAATATATATTGTGTTTTAAAATGTTAAAACCTTGAATGAAAAGCATATTGATTGTTTTAGGTATGAAAAAGTTTATGCTGACAGGTTTATGACGCAATATGCAATATACACACATATAACAAATGCATTTGTGCCTAAACTGTTGAAAAAATAGGAGTTGCAGTAATTAATTATCTGTTTCAGTTCAATTTGCTTTCTATTGAGTACATCTCATGCTGTTTTATAGTACTTAATAAAATCTAATCCATTAGACAATGTGATAGAATCTTGTAATATAGGCCCCCTTTGGTTCTAAAACCAATTTATATGTAGATGATACCCATTTTAAATCTCCTCCAAAATAATTTAGTTTACAGTTTCAAATAGTGCAAACTAAATACTTCTTGAAGGCCAACATCCAGTTCACAAAATCTTTTCATTGTGCTTTTCAAGTAAGAAGGATATAATGAAGCTGAAAAGAAAAAGGATTCATTTTTCCAAGGTACAAGACAACACAGCACAATGTTCATTCATTTAAAAAACGAACAAGGAATGAGACAACTAGGATGTAAGTTTGGGACTCGTGCTGAAAGTTCATTGCTAGCATGTGGGGAAGTACAAATTCATAAAGAAAGCAATTGAGAAATATTCTGCAAAATAAAACAAAGAAGAAACCCCAAACACCTTTCTTTACCTCACCAAGGATGGATCTGTCTAAACCAGAATTTGCTCTAAAAAGTATTTTTGCTTAAAAAGAAATTTGATATCATTAAAACAACACTTCATCACCCTTTTTACCCAACTGTTTTAATGGTATATGTGTTTTCTAAACTTTTTTATTTGCAAGTGTAAAATTAAAAAATAACAATAAAGACATTTATATTAAAAGAAAATATCTATATGTAAATAGTATGCATTATGCAGCTGAAAAGGAAAAAAAAAACCAATCATCAACAAACCCACAAGTGAATCTTAATAACTCCAGGACTGAAAATATGCTTCACACAACCATGTGAGAAAATCACACACCATTAATTTGATTAATATGAATTTTACCTATGACAAGCAGAAAAAAAAAAAAAGAATGCATCCTATATCTCTAAATTAAATTTTATTTTTCTCTTTACAACTAACTTGATATCTTTTATAAAAACAAACAGCATTCTAGGAATCCCATATGAAAAATCACTGTATATCACAACATTGACCATTGATGGTTTTTGCAGTTGAATCCTTTACCAGAGAAAAGATCATGTATTACAATCCCCTATCTAACACAAAGGAGTCCTTTAAAATATTCTATATTGTCCTACATTTACAGAAGGGGTCTCTGCGTGCTATATTATGCACATGGCCCTCAAAATTCCTTTTGAACAGCCCAAAACAGAGAAAAACAGGGATTTGGTCCTTCAAACTGAGAGATGAAACTTGGGAGCTATTCCTCTATGTTTGTAAATACTGAGAAGATAGCAGAAGAAAGGAAAACATTTTGACTTCTGTTTCTAGTTTTACACACAAAATGCTTCTAGAAATTATAATTTGGGATAAATTACTTACATAATTGAAATAGGAAATTTATTTTGTGCAATTATTGTTTATTTATGTCTAACCTATAATTATCATGCATTCAGAACTTTTCTGAATCCAAGAACACGATTCTCAGATGGAAATGTTTTAAGACATGTTGAGAATTATGCTTCATCCTAGGGGATGCTGCCTTATAAATATGTATATAGGAATCAAGTTGGCAACATTTTCAGAAATACATTTAAAGCTGAAGATTCCTATACTGGTGCCGAAGTGTCAGAAGGCAGTCATGGTATTAGCTCAGTTCTTTCTGAGGGATTCATCTCATGTTTCGACATTTCAAAATTTGACAACTGGGCTTATCTTAGTTATTCTAAGTTCCTCTGTAGCCGACAGAGAGAGAGAATGGTCTGCATTTAGAGTAAGAACTGTTCTATAAAGATGGAGTTTCTAGGATAAAAATATAGCAGGTCTGCCAGCCACCAAGAAAAATTTCCCTTGACTGGAAAGCAAAGCACAAATTTATCTAGCATTTGATAATGGCAATATAAGTAATAGAAGGCAAACTTACAGCACCTGTGAGAGAAGAGCTAGATTTGTTTCTAGATACTGATGGTACAATCTATTTCTTTCCCTTCATCTCCCCTGATTCATTTAGAAATTCCTTAACGGGTTTTTTTATTATCTTTTTTATTTGTAGTTCTTCATTGGAGCTTCTACAATTATCCCAAAGAGATTCTAAAGCATGTGCCTGTGAAGTGAAAGAGAAATGGGTCAAAAAACTTTTCTCAGAGCTTATTTATGAACAGACATAGCCAGAATAATTGCATTACTGCTTAATAGAACACATATTCAATTAGTTTTGCAATGGCCTTTCAATTAAATAAACTTTGTGCAGCCAATTTAAATGTCAGAAGAATGGGATTGAAACCAGGCATTTTAAACTACAAATTAAAGTCCATAGATCTTTTTTTTTCTCCACTCCTATTTAAAAAGTAGAATACTGAATTTTCATTTTTGTGAAAGTGGTACAAAGTAGGTCATCTACAAGCTTGTTTTATGAATTGTGGTGTAATTCAAGGGCTTCTCTCCACAGAGAAATAGTTACAGTAATACCTACAGATCACTACACATCACATTTTCCATGTCAGTAAGTCCTTTAGAACACACAGAAATTCCGACATATATTCTATCACTTTTAAAGTGCAAAATTGAATGAAATAATGAAAGTGGAAATATGTTATGAATTTCTAGATATATTGTGAAAAGAAAAATAATTCCCTGTATAAAATACTTTACCTATTGCTCAAAACAAAATCATTGCAGGCTCTTCCTGTTTTCCATATATTGCTTAAAATTTCCAGCAGTTTTAACTATTTAAAATTTCTCACAAGATTATGGAAATAATGCAAAGAATCCCAATTTAAGTTCATGGAGCTGATTTAGCTTCAAGCTAGTAACAAGTGGCAATAGAGATATAAGGCCAGATTGTTCACTTTCATTAGAATATCTCAGCTGATGATGGTGAATATGTCGTTCAAGTTTCAGAGCTAAAATTTTAGGTCCCATTAGCCCTTTAAAAAATACTTCCAACACTGAGCTAACTTTGTCTTCTTGTCTGCTTCCTTCGCTGAAACAAAGCCACCTATTTGGTCTAATTCTACCAGGGCATCTCTTTTGACTTCTGATGCGAGCTCGAGTGATTTCAGTTCTACTGAGTATAATAAAGCTACTTGCATGAATACAAGGAAGATCTTGTAATATTTCCAAGAAATAAGAATGTTAATTTATTACTAAAAAGAAAGAACAGCATCTCAGTCTTTTTATATCGCTGTGTAAAAATAATTTTGAAAAGAGGTTCAGATTACATATGTCTATACACACATATAAGTTTAATATAACATATTGGGGTTTTGCTATAATGAGTAATTCAGAGTTGCTGTAGCTTTGTCATTGTAACTATGCCCTTTTTTTTAAGACATTACAAAACCATTAGATTTAATAGCTCAGACTAAGGGACCAGATCTTGGTCTAAGCCAAACAGTCTCAAATATTGGCCCAAGGTTAATTTTGAAAGACGAGCAAGAACATGGTACTGAATAATGAGCCCAGTGATTATGCTCCGATTTCCTGGCTATTTCTTGCTCTTGGGATCTTCTAAGCTGCCACAGTTTGCAGAATTGCTAATCCTCAGAAGGATTTTCTTTCTTTCTCTTCCAAGCTTCCCTTGCACGGTTTATACTTAAAAGGTAAAATAAAAACAAAATTCCTTTAGCTCTGCAATTCCACCACTTGTGCATGAAGCCATCTTCTTTTCTTTTTAATCTGACGGCTGGCAAATATTGTTAATGTTGCCTAGTGTTTACATTGGAAGACAGCGAACATTTACTCCTACTAATCCTACATCACACAAGATTTTGAAGTGTCACGTTTACCCTCTGCCCCAAAAATTGTCTCTTCACCACGAAGTTAGTAGTTTGATATATAACTGGGTTTTCTACCTTCAGTCAATCCTTTTTATGTGCATCAGTTAAAGTCAAAGAGAGGTTCTCATATAAATGATACCTGTTTCACACACTACACAAGAAATATCACTATTACATGAATAAAGGTGGTCCTAATTTTTTCCTTTCGAATCTTATTCCATTTCCGATTTCTTGTAACTGCAGTGAAGAAGTTACCATTTACACCACTGATCACTTACTTCAAGGAGTAACAAGAATTTCAGTTCTATTTATGGATTAAGCACTCAATTATCTTAGGGGAGCAAAACTGAAAGGAAACGATGTATTTTTCTCCTCTTAAGAGAATAAGAGCATGAACTTTTTCATTTATGACAAAACGTAGGACAAATCATGAGAGATTAAATTCAAAAAGGAGGGAAAACCCCACAAATTCTGAACACTATTAGAACTTTTGCTGACAGATGATACAAATATGGTCCTTTGACAATGTTATATACTTTTTTTAATATGCAGCAAAAACTCTTACATTTTGGAGGCAGCATAAATATTTGTATACCCAAGGCATATTTGAATAGTCTAAGGAAAGCTTCTCCTAGCATACTTCCCACGGAACTACTAATGACTCAAATTTAAGGTCTGGTACACCTCAACATGTTTCTGACATTCTCTCCCCTGCTTTGAAGAAAGGTTCTCACATTTGGTAAATAACTTTTCTTTCTTCTCTTATATTACCTTTATTCTTACTTCCTGTTTCCAGCTCTGGCTAATATTTACCTTAACTACCTATCATTTTTATAGATGTTTTTAATATGGCAGATTATTTTTTGTGTGGATCTAGAAATTTTCACATCATACCCCAGATAATATTTATTTTTAACTTAATAAAAATTAGGCATCCCATATGTGTCACTCTATAGTCTTTTTCTATGGCCAGAACACAAAGATATGAACACAATATATTTTGATTTCTCTAGGCAAATCTTTAAGGGCAGATTTTTTGTCTCCGTTCAGTGAAGATCCTATCTTTGAATAGATCAAATGCCTGAAGTTAAGGGTAGATGGATCCTACTTCAAATACTTTGTTCAATCTAAACAATGAACATTCTGTTTCTAGGAGATGATACCATTGTTACATGCTGGCTGTATAAATATCACTACAGATGCAAAATTCAAGATACAAAAAAAAGTTAAATTTTCTGACAGAGGATACTGCACCCTGCTCCTCTTATGGGCAGTTCCACATATCTGTCATAGAATGGAGAGGGATGAACACTGAAATATTACCAGTGAGCAGTGTTTCTTTACAGATGCAACACACAATTCTTTACAGTGCCACAGCTGTGGCATAACCAATCATAAAATGCAGTAGACGACATTTTCACCTGTACATTCTTACAGAAAGTTAAGTTCAACAGTTCCTCATTAAAAAAATAAGAAAAGAAAGAAAACCCCCCTAAAACAGACAACAAAACAAAAAATAAGGACTGACTTGGTCTGCCCCCATTTTACACAAGATGTAAGACCAAGATGGGTGAGAAAGGTGAGGTCATATTATCCCAGTGCCTCACTTATTGCTTGCTTTCATGTGCAATATTTGAGATGCCCAGACTCAAAGTCTTTAAAATAATTCTTCAAGATATTGCAGCTCAGTTAAATGTATAATCTACTTTGGCAGAAGAAATTTCTCTGTTTTATATTTCTGGTGAGTATATTTTCACCCCAGCTGAAGTCTGAAATGGGAAGGCAACCCTCATTAAAATAGTCATTAATAGTTCTCATTAATGGGCCTCTTCTCCAGCTACTGGCTCTGATCTTGGCATTTTTCTCATGGATGGCTAGCATCCTAGACAAGTCAGCTCCAGGCTGGCTAGCAGAACTTACACATAAGTAAACAAACATACAGATGCAGGAAAAAATTTAGGAACACAGCTCTTATAAAGATCTCGCCATGTAATCATGTTGATGAGCAAGCAGCTTATACCTGATCAGAGCGTTTTGCTCTCCCTTTCATTTCCACACACTTATTTCCCTTAATCCTCATGTTTTTCCCATGATCCCTCAGTTTCCTTAATTGTTCTGTAATAAGTTTCACTGATTGATTCAATCCCCTTACAACATACCACAGAAAGTTTTTCAATTCTCGCAAAGCCCCCAAAATAAGTTTGCTATCTCCCATAGGGCCTACAATTATCCTGACCCACCACTTTCTTATCAGTTACACAAAGCTCTTCAAGGTGATCCTTTCAATGTCCCATCAATCAGGGACCTCAGCACTCTGCTCTTTGTTAGGGTCACTGATATCTACTGGTCCATAGGATTTGTAGGCGTTGACTTTCATGTTTAATAACTATTAACCAAGTGTCGAATGGCGTATCCTCATAAACCCCTCCTCTCACACAGGACATCAAATTGGTGGAGAAGAATCAACGTAACCACAGTACATTTTTACTCCAGCGATACATACATGCTTCAGGATGAGAAAGACTAACTCACTAGCCAAAACTTTTATTGAGAAGCCTAAGCAAGTAGAAAGAGCAGCTGTTTGGGACATGCCCTGTTCACGCAGAGCTGTTGTAAAGCACTCAGTTGCTGGGGGATGTTGGAGCTCCCACAACTTCACCATAGCAACAGATCATCACTGCCAGAGAGCTTTTCATTGCCAAATGCAACATATGAAATTAAATCTAGCACAGTTCTTGCCACTTTCTAAATCTAAACCCCATCCATGAGAAATCAGCTGCAGCGACATTCTTTAATAAAGTCCTCCAAATCTCTGGTATTTCTCCATTTTTCAGGACAGGATTTCTTATTGTGGGGCATGAGCTTTCGTCATGTATTAAAACTGTATTTTCTGAAAGTTGATTTGTTTGGGTTTGATTCAATATGATCTATTTGGTAAAGGTTGACATTTTGTAAATGTCATGACCACCTCAGAGAATTCCACTCATATAGCTCTATTGAGTTAGCATTATGCCAAGTAGCATTGGTCTTGCAAGCATGGAAACATGGTTTCTATGGAAAAATGGAACTTCCTGTGTCCACCAAAATTGCATAGGTGGCTGGTCTGCAAAGAACTTCTGTGAGCAGCTCCTGAAAACTACCTGATCAATTTAGGGTTTACTGAATGCAGCACAGAACATGACTGAGTACCTGAGAGGTTTTCCATTCATAAGCTTACTAAGATATAATGAGATCTAGTGTTTATAGCATGTTGCAATGAAAATACTGCTCTCAAAAATATTAACTGTAAGAGAAACTAGCCGTATCTAATAAAGATGAATGTTAAAAAGAAAAACGTTCCTACAACTTTTGCAGATGTGTATTATGCAGTATACTTTTTTGTTTGCAACCTATACCACCTCTTTTATTTACTTAGAAAATACAGTTCTGTACAAAAAAAGTACAGAACTTTAAATAGTCATGAAAAAAATAGTACCAGAATGCTTCAAAAGAGGTTATTTGAAATGGGTAGGTTTTGTGCCAATGGCTCCTTTTTCACCTGCAGAGTTTGATCTCAGAAGCAGTTGAAGGCAATTTCTACTTTCTAAGAGTGTCATGAGTGGCTCTGATTTCTGAAACAGGTAGGTATATAAACAATTACATGTGATATAAGCTCTTTTTAAAAAAAACAATTTTTATGTGAGGGGAAAAAAGTTTCATCTTCACATCCCTCTGACTAGAGTTGAAATTTTCATTTAGATTCTAGATAATGAAGTCTCTAAGTTATGAAACCACAAATGCAAACTTTGAGGTGATTAAAGCCTTAGGCCTATTACTGTAGAAAATTACCTTATTTAGGAAACAAGAACAATTTGATACTAACAGACTTGGAAAAAGAATAGACAAAAGAGCTTTTAGAAACAAGAGTTTGTTTACAAGTATTTTTCTCATTACATAGTCTAAATAGTAATGGGTGCATTTGATTTAATTACATTTAATTAAATTGCATTTAATTACATTTAATTGCAGTTAATTAGCATAGTAGTTTGCTATGCATTCCTACATAGTTTTAGTCTGATGCTTAGGTCCAGAGCCACAAACCAACCAGAATTCACAAATTCTTATCTAGTCCAATTTTAGAGTAGCCTTCTAGAGTATTTTTATTAAAAGCTCAGTGTGAATGTTGGGTAGAAGCTTCAGTGTTTGCTGTGAAGTTCCTTAACTCACAAAAATACCTGCTTTTCTTAAGGCTTGGAACTATTGCCATTTTTGCAATGCTGATATCTTTAGCCTCTTTTGCAACTCAGCCTGGCCAGAACTCCTGAAGTAAATGATATTCTGGTTAAGGTCCAATGACTCTTACAAGCCCTGTCACAGCATGTCCAGCACATGCTAATAAAAACAAGTCCTACACAGAACAGAGAAGCTATAGATGTTTCTATCCAAACATAGAGGAGAAGTGTATTTTATGCCTTTCTTAATGAAAACTGAAGGTATTGTGCACAGACATGGTTTTGAAGAGTTTAATTCTACACAATCATCAATTGGAGACACTTAAATATTGCTTTCTTTTTCAAAGTCATACAGTGAAAGCCAGAATTAGGCTTTTCTGAGCAAATAGTGACTTCTCACTTTTTTACTTCTTACAAAATAAAAATAGTTACTAATCAGTAGTGATTAGCTATCTCTATTGTCCATGCAAGAATGTACCACTTTGCCTGAAATTTTTCCCTTCCCCCTTTTCATCTCACAATCCAAAAATACCAGGTAAGGAATTCAGGATTATACTGGGAAGTTACCCATTAGTCTAATACTTAGTTGTCTCTGACAGGTTACTGTTTGTTACTGTTTCAAGTATTTATATAAAAAATAGAGCTGTCAATATATGCACAATAAATCAAATTAATATGAAGATGTTTCTACTACTATACGAAAGCAATGGGATGTTTTTCCTAAAGCTTCCTTACCACATAATCTATACTCATTTTAACATTTGAATGATATTCAAGCATAGGGAATAAATATGAGCATCATAACATCAAGACATCAAGACATAAAAATTGTGGAACCAAGAGGAACAAAGAGACAATGCATAAGAATCAAATGACAGCAGAACAGCTGCATAGATTAAATATGGAATTTTAAAAAAAGTGAGACCATTTAGTTTCACAGTCTCCTTTACTTTAAAAACAGAAAATGACGCAATTTAAAATTCAACTTTTGTTTATCTGTGGATGTAGCAGTGACTGCACAACACTAGGGAGAGCTTGAAAAAAGTCTTTTCATATGGAAGTGAAATAAAACCTATGTCCTGCATTATTTTGGTTTTGTAGATAATCACCTTGTAATCAGCTACATTACGTTAAATGAACATGACTCAAATAAATGGCAGGAAATTTTTACTCAACAGCAGAGACAGCACTGAAATAAAGAGTTCTGAATTTACACTATTTTTGAACATTTATACTAAATGCCTTTACATGCTTCAACAGCCTTTTTCAGAGCACTTTTATTTTAAAGAGTTTGAAAACCTCAGTAGCATTTGGATGGACTTCTCTTTTAGAATCTCTTCAAAATCCAAATTAATGTTATGTTGCAGCAAGTATGCCATATTTTTTACAGTCTAAAGAAGCACAGCAGCTAACAAAGCTGTGTTGGAGTGTAGAATCCCATATACAAGCAGCTTTCTTACTGCAGTATTTTATTCACTACAGTATCCCACAAAGTTTCTTCACCTCACAAGGATATCCATTATTAATTACCTTATAACAATTTTCTTTGACAGCAGAATGTGTTGTGGAGCAAGTTGGTTTTAAATTAAATTATGTTTCCTCTAACAACTTTCAGTGTAGCCTAAAAAACACCCCAATCTCATAAGAAGTGAATGTGCAAGAAAATGGGAATAAAAATTAACCAGAATTAATTTTGCCTCTTTTTATATGCTGCATGCAGAGAGCCTCTGAAATGTTTGTGAACAATCTGAACTCTACTGTTAGAGAGTGCACAAAGAAAACTATGAGACTGTCTTACCTAAAAATATCACAACTTGTTCCTATCAGATGAGCACAAATCTATAACTTTCCAGTTAACATTTCTAAATTTCTAAATTTTCTCTTTACCGGTTTCCCCGGTCTCCTTTTTTCTTTTTTTTTTTTGATAACTTCTAAAGATAGAATCATATTTTTTAAACAGTGTTTATATTTCAAGACGATTTACTCAAAAAGTATGTATTAGTTTTAATTCACTCATTTATTGCTCTTTCTTTGGAGGTTTACCAAAAGATCTACAAATGTGGATATGTTTATACTGCAATTGTTGCCTTTTATCACTTTAAAACAGAAACACAGAAAATTTTTAGCCAATTAATTAGAATTTCAAGAAAACCCTGGGTATAGGATTGCAGCCATCTGAACACAGCTGGTGCCACACAGGTGTGTGAAGTTAATTCAGTTTTCTTGAGAAAATAATTGTGAAGGTGTGAAAAATTACATGAGCTAAAAGAATTAGAAACCATAAATTTAAAAGCACAGGAGAAGATTAATCATATATAGCAGTTATTAGGATTTCAAAGACTGAAGGAATAATACTAGCTGAAACACGTAAAATAGACAAGAAACAAACAAGTAATTGGAAGATGGTAACTTGTAAACATTAAACATCAGCCTTCTTCAAGAAATACTTGACCATTCCCCATTGATGATGACCACCCAACCAGCAGAAACTTACTGTGTGTCTCCTTTGGGCTGGGAACACATTAGATTGTGTTAATGTGTAGCCTAGTTGCTAGTTAGTGACTTGATAGCTATTATGTACAACAGTAAATAAATAATTGCACTGTACACTGCAGAACTGCACAAATATTGCCTGAAGTCTCTTTGTGTGCCATAAAACTTACCCAATGTAAGTGATCCAGAGAAGATTTGTAAAACTAGTGCTGAAACTGTGCTGAAATAATATGACTTCTCAAACAGGAGAGCACCATCACCTTTGCTTCTTAGCAGTCATATTTTGACAAAAGACTAAAGAACATGGACATCAGTAAAGCAAGGTCTGACATTTAGGGCTTACCCACTCAGAGCAAGTGTCAGTCTTTCTTTCAAGCAAGCCAACAGATAGAAAGCGGCATATACAAAATATTCAGACAATACTAATCCCACAGAGTCTATGGAAAAAAATAACACCCCAAAAACCTTTGGTAAAGGCAGACAAAGTAAACAAAACATTGACTCATCCAGTAGATCTGACAGTTTATATAGTACCAAAAAAAAAAAAAAATCAAGCTATATATATTTCTAATATACATGTTTACTGTTTCTAACTTTGCAAGAGTGTTAATTTTTTCTTAAGTGACTTCTTCAAATTCTCCTTAAAATAATCTCACAAGCAGAGAGCTGAATAGGATTCCCCTCTTCAGACGTAAGTCCCAGTATAAGAAAACCCACTGCCAGAGGAGACTAAGAGGCAGATTCTGATCCACACTACATTTCACCTCTGTTACATCCGCCTTAGTAACAGAATTTCTACCCAATTCAGAATTCTTTTGATTTGTGAGAAATAAGTTTTAAAGGAATTTAAGTTGCCCAGCTAGCTCTGCACAAGTATTTAAGATACATTTGTCAACACAACAGGGTATCAGTGTTCCAACTGTACTGAAACATGCAAATGTCACTTGGGAGTTTTTACAAGGCCTGAAGAAGCCTTTTGTTAAAAAGAAATTACAAAAGCCCGAAGTTTCACCAGCTCCACAAGAACTGGATGAGCACAATATGCAGCATAAAGACTCTTTTCTCTATTTTACTTTGAATCCTGAAGTAATTAATATAGCCAAGTGAGGGCTGATAATCAGAGTGCATATGTGCTCTTAAGACAGAAAAGAGAATAGAGTAGCAGGCAACCTCCTGGTATGAATTCAGTAAGTAAAATAGGTCTGGGTGAATCTTTCCTACCAAACTCTTGAAACAAAGCCAGATTTCCAGTAAAATGATCCTTCTCACCATTATCATTCATATCAAATTAAACAGCTTTTTCAGAAAAATAGGAAATATTTCTGGGGTACCGGGGGAAGGGATGACGGGGAAGAGGTGTGAAAGTGGAAAAGTCAATTTTTCTTTTTAATTTAACAATATTATTTTGATGGAAATGTTTTGACATCCATGCCCTCTAAAAATTTGGATTTATCTTTCTTTTTTTAATGAAATAATTCAGAAAATGTTGCACAACATTTAAAGATTAGTTAAATATTTCCTATCTCCTGTTGCCTGTTGCTTTAGAGCTCCTAGTTGACAAGTTGTTCTTTAGAACATCAAAGGACTGAGGAGAAATAATTCCATGCTACTTGGTGTTTCTTAGCACACAACTGGTATCAGCTGCAAATAGCAACATCTGCATTGTTAAACTGAAAATATATTAATAACTAATAAAATAAATAAATAAAATCACAGAAATACTAATGTTCAGAAGAAGTACATTCTCAAGAAGTCCAGCCGAATTTAAGGGAAAGTTGCAAAAACAAAGAATAAAAAATTAGTAAATAAGACACTTATGGATGAGAAGCCACTTAAGCAATTCAGCTTTTTAAATCCAAGGCAAATATCTGAAAGGATGGCATTCAAGTTACATCTTTTTCACTCTCAACATTCACATTTTAAAGACTGAAATATCATCACTGACATATCTGCTGTAAGCATCTAACTCTGCCCACAGTAAGACTTATTAGATATATCAGCCGCTACACCAAAGTGCAGCTAGCCAACCTTATCAGTAATATTCATCAGAATTTGTAAACGTGAGCACCTTGTGATTAACAGAACAAAAGAGTGGTCAGTGCCACAGACCTGTCTTACCTGTGAGACCCAGCCATCATGGGAAAAGAAAGAACAAATCACAGAGTGATAGTGAATTATCCTTACATTCAAAAAAAGCCATTCAGCAAGATTTTTGTAAGTCACATTTTTACTGAGTCAACTGGAAGTATTGCCTGTACAAGGGTAATCGCAACAAGCCTCCAATACATATTGTTGTGCACATGGAGAAACAAAATAGCACATTTCAAGTAATGTTTCCTTTAAACTCTGCTATTTAAGAATTGTCCAATTTGCAGCTGCAGATTTAAAGCATATGACCTGGTTTTCTCAGGGATTGTTCAGAGCTTTAATTCATTCCCTTTATGAAATGTTTTTTCTTTAATTATGTTCACTGTCAAAAATACTTAATTTTTCTTCTTGATTAGCTAATTACTTCTTTCCATTGCCCAGTTACTATTTTGGAATGTGCTGTTATCTGTTTGTTTGCATATGCTTAATTTTTAGTTTTCAATAATCTTTCTGACATTTAGTTCTTTATCTTCCCCTTTCTTGCATGGAATTGTTTGGAACATTTTCAGTCAGCTTATCAAAGTGTTTGCTTACAGAGATTTACTCTTTGTGTCTGCTCTTCTGTGTTGCCTTAATAATTCATGCTAAAAATGTTATTTAAGGAGCCTTGCAATTCTTCATTCTGAGTTTCTGAAGTGCTTCACAATAACTTTGTGTATCAAAGCTGCAAAGTGCAGTCTGTTTAACCACAGTCATTGTTGTTGAGGTTCTGAAGAGCTGGGTATTATACTTACATTTGCAAAAATGTTTTCATGCACTGAATACTCAGTTCTTTGCTGTCTGATATAACTTTTTCACTGTTAAACTTTTGCAGTACAGCTTTATCTTGTGCAATAGTTTATATATACACTCTACACAAAGTGTAGAACAGAATCATAAGAACACAAAATTATACAAAGCAGAAAAGAGAAAACCAGAAAGATTTTAAATAAAGTACTTCACTTTCAAAGCTGATGAGAGTGATAAATAGACAAATGTAAACAGTGGGGAAAAAAATTGCTACTAAAAGTGGAAAGTGAAACATACAGGAATGTGTGAAGAGTACCACAGAGAATAAAGTCTTAATTCCAGAAGTATCAAGATAGAAAAAAAAAGTACAAAACCAGTAATAGAATTTAGTTCTAAATTTAGAAATATTCAGCACATAAATTAAGGACCTCCATGAAATGTGTATTGCATTTGATGTTGAAACAGTTGTGAAGTGTGTGGGATTGACTTAATCATGATTTTTGATGATTCAAGAAGATGGCAGATAAAGGAGTTGAGTCATAAAAGCTAGAATTCTAAAACTTACCTGAAAGGATATTGCCATGGTGGAAAATAAAGTGTAAATGAGCACTTGAAATATAAACTGCACAAATTTGAGACCAAGATCACCAGTCTACTCCTCATCAGCATGCCACATTAACATTATCCAATAGATTTCAAAATCCTAATAAGAAATTATTTCATTTCTGTACTTTTCAGTGTGGATGATGAGAAAGAACAAAAAGGTTTATTACAAATGGGCCAACTATGAAGTACATGTAGATGATACCTATAAAAATAAGCTTAAGAATGACCGTTCTACCAATCATCTTAAATAAGATATAATTCAAGAGCTAGATATCCTTTCTGAAGATAAAAAATGAAGTTTTTTGTTTCTCCTTTTTTTTGGGGACCAGAAATATCAGCTTTTACATTTATTTGAAGTGAAATGCATTAAACTTATGCTTGAACTTTTGATAGTTTTGATAGTTTATTTTATCCTTCCAATGAGCATTTCATCATAAAGAATGGAATCAGTGATTATGCATCTTATCTTGAAGATTTAGATAATTGTTTAAACATTGCAAGTCCCTGATTTCAGAATTGACTAAGAATATAGAAAAGTGTAACAGGGAAAAAAATCCTGTTTTTTCTAATATATGCTGTACTGTTGTGTATTGGCTTCATTCTATTTATTACTGATAGATTGATAGCAAAGGGATAAAGGTATGTATTACTGACACCATGTCATCTTTCTTAAGTCAGAACACTGAAAATATTAGAAAAGGTTTCTCAGATAAGGATGAAATTATGAATTCATCTGCTTTTTCACATAATTAGTTGATCAGCACTGAATGAATTTGAAAGCAAGAAAAACTCCACATCAGCTGCAACCTTTTCTGTGATTCTTTCCTTAGCATAAGCAAAGGGATTTGGCTTGAGCATGCCCAAGGATGACTGGATCTCACTTACTTACTGAACTACACAGGATCGGAGTGTAAGAAGTTTCTTGTGAAGAAAGAGAAAATCTTCTATTATGAATATATAAGAATAAATGTAGGAATACTGTGACTATAAATACGTTTTTCTTTTCATAGGAATGATGATGCAACTTATGTCAAGATGATTTGCGAGTAGTAAAAATGTTATAGTTAAAGGTGATATTCAGGCTTAGGATGACCTCTAAGGTTGGACCAGAGGATCTTCGGGGTCCCTTCCAGCCTGGCATTCTATTATTCTACAATACATAATCATAGCATAAAAGAAAGAGTAAAATATCCTCATACTTATAATGAAATTGAATAAGATGAGGAAATAACACTGTAAAAGACAAGTCACTGTTACTGTAAGAGACTAAATTTCTTTGAAAACTAGTAAGTGGGAAACTGTTCAACTCTGGAAATCCATTAGTTTAAAGATGCCATGGTCAAGAGAGATTATGGACAGAGTAAAGAAAGGAAAATACTTTTAGCAGTATGGCATGATGATTATGCTCAAGTGGATGAAATGAGTCAAAGAATTAAGGGAGATACGCATGAAGAGGAACCTGAAAGATGTTTTTCTTGTATACAGTTTTTAAAGAAGTATTTTTAAAAGAACTACAATTAGAGCTAATGTTCTCATAGCTGGGCAGTTGCATGCTTTTTCATTCTGGAAGTGGCATTTTCTGAATACACAGATCATAGAGTATTGTAAGAGAATACTTTTGGCTACTGTATTTGAAAAACAGCTATGATAGTTGTTAAATAACAGCTATCTTTCAAGAATAATATTAATTTACATTGCTGTTCACTAGCAATGTAAATGTTCATAGTAGTGAGTGTAATAGCCATCTAACTTTACCAAATTGTTGGAGTTCCCATTACCTGTAAGAATGACCATGAAATTCAGAGGTGCCCAGGTGGATTAAAGCACCTTTTGTAGATACAAGTTCTGTCACTTGGATTAAGTCTTTGAATGCTAATATATTCTCTTCTCTGAGAATTTGGAATATGCTGTTATTTTGACCCATTCCAACCTGTGCATTAAAAACTGGCAGCCATTTCAATTTTTCCCATGTACTGATTCTCTATCCTATGAGGAACAGACAAACCATCATGTACTAAAAAATGAGATTTCATTGTGTTCTGTCTTTACATGAAACATTCTGTTCTCTCCCATTTTGCTACATTTAACATTCAAATATAAATTATTTACTTCCTGCTATAATTTTATTTTCATTGTTCATTCTTTTTCATCCCCCACAGTAATATATTAGAATAAGAGAATATTAAAATATAAGAATTTCCCAGTGATATTAATAACTCATGAAAGGGCAAGTCCACAGGCAGTATAATAGTGGCTAATATCTTTTAAGGCATAGTAGAAATCTTCAATTTAATTGGTTAAAATATTACTGTCAAGCCTTTGATTGTATTAGCATAGATGCTGCAAGATACCAAGGACACCTAATTGCTACTAAGAAATTCAGACTGGCACGATTCTTTTTTTGTTATGTGTACAAAACATGTCCTTTACATTTTACTGCATCAACTGACATCTGCATCCATATTCTCTTTTACATTAAAACATCTGGATGAGAGATTAACCCTACAGTCAATGAAGAAACCATGGAAGCAGATGGAAAGCAAAGTGTAGGGATATCCAAACATGAGAGAAGTCAAGGATATCCAAACAAGAGAGAGGTCAGGGATATCCAAACAAAAGAGAAGTCAAAATTATCAGAAAGGTTGAAAGGAAACCTAACTCAAACATCTGTATGCAGCCTGGGAAACATGCAGGAAGAACTAGAACTCCTCAGGAGGTCACAGAACTGTGAAATTGCTGGTGGGACAGCTCACAAGACTGGGGTGCAGTGAGGGACTAGAACAAAGAATGATGAGCAAGGAAAATGAGGAATGAGTGAAGAAGCAGCTTGGATGTATGAAGACTTCTTGCGGGATGAACAACAAACTGGCTGAGAGCGTGTGAGTCTGGATCAGAGGAGAGGTTAATAAAGGCTGGCATTGTGGTGAAATCTTGATTTTGATAGTGCAACCCATTTGAGGGTACCAAGTAGAAGAAAGGCATTGCTATCCCCAAGAGGTATGTCTATTGATAGTCAGGAGCTGGAGCACTTACCTTGCGAAGACAGGGTGAGGGAGCTTGTCAAGTTCAGCCTGGAGACGGCTCTGAGGGAACCTAAAGACCCAACAGTGCCTGCAGGGAGCCTACCAAGAAGATCGAAGTAGGCTCTTCAATGGCATGCAGATCTCATGGAATGAGAGACAACAGACATAAACTGAAAGAGCAAATGCTCGAAGTGGATAGAAGAAAGAACTTTCTCGCTATGAGGGCAGCCAAGCAGTGGAGTAGCCTATCCAGCAAGGCTGTGTAGTCTCTGTCCTTGGAGGTATTCCAGGCTTACTGGATAAAGCCTGAACAACCCGAGAGCTCACCTCAGAGCCAACCTTACCCTGGTCAGGAAGTCAGAATAAAGATTTCCTGAGGTCCCTTCTGCCCTGAATTACTCAGTGATTCTATGAGTCTACCAAGAGGTTGTTGCCTGAATACCTATGGCATTCAAGAAGTCAAGAGCTGAAGCCATCATCTTTATGACAATCAAAGGTTTACTTAGTGAAGTCCTAAAGCTGTACACATGGCCATTGAGAAGAATAAATGACTGTCTGGCACAAAATCAAGACGAGTGCTTCAAGTGGCCAGAATATAAGTCCTTCTGTCAACCACAAACAGTTATCACTTATTTGCACATCTATGAGATCACATTGAATAACTACTTCAGCAGAAAAATGTGAAAACGTGTGGCCTCACCATCACTACCTTCCCCAGCTAAGAGTAACACGATCCCCTTAGAACAGCACAGCAAAAGGAACTCTTCATACGTATATGAATTACCTTTGCTCTCCTGGAAACTGCTTACGGACCGGTGTGTTGGTAAGTAGAGATTTACATAGCAAATCTTATAGTTCATCTTAAAGCTGACATTTTCTGCTTTATCAAAACACTCTCAGGGGATAGCATGAGAGGAAGATCCTGCAAGTCTAATGCTTCTTTGACCCATTTTGTAACAAAATCTGAGTCTTAGATGAGACATCCTGTCACATACTGTGTTTGCAAAATCATTTTTCCTGAAGAGCCCACATCTCCTCAAAGAAAATACAGTGGGTTAGAATTGACCTTAACTTATTTAAATACACAAGAGCTTTTTCTGGGAGAATATAACATTAGCCAAATGTGGAATAAAATCATGATGTCTGGACTACAGAGATTTAAAGTTATTCTAAGACTGTGTATCAATTTTCCATACAGCTTTGCTAATCCTTATCTTGATTTTTTGAAGATTTATGCCAAACAAGGGTTTAGAACAGTCATTTTCAGATACAAGTTACAGTGCTATTTATCAAGGACATTCTTTCCCTATCTTTTTCTTAAAAAGTGCAGGTTAATCTGAATCTCTGTCATCATGTCAAATCTAAAATCTAAAGTGTGTATTGAGAAATTCAAGCACATTTGAGCTCAGTGCTGATTAAACAACTACATAATACACATCACATGTCAGACGGTGAAATCAGTGGAACTAGTCATTTAACACAGTGAGAAAACCTGTAATATTATGGCAAAGTTATCTCTAATTCAGCCTGGCTAGTTAAAATGCTCTACAGGTCAAAGAAATGCTGAAATGTGAAGCAAGCGTTTTTCAGTGTATGTGCCTTTTTAAAAATGATGGACAGAGTTCAAGAAAGGGGGCACAATGGGTGCGACACAAAAACTCAAAAGAATTTCCCAAGAGAATCATTGAAGATATTTCTTTATTTGCCCTAGGCTAAAATTTATGGACTATCAGGAGTACTTTGGGTGTTCTGTAAAGAGTTTCTTTATTAAAGTTCTGAAATAACATTATGGTAGAATATTTTCGGACAATAAATATAAATATTAGCATAAAACATAAATATCTACTGCTTGTTTCCATTTGAATCAGATCTTCAGTAACTATATAGCAGAGCTGAAGACCAGATCCAATCTACCTTTTTGAAATTCTCATGGACACATAGTGAAAGCCGTACTCCCCCCACTCTAGATAAGAGGAATATTTTTAAGGAGTGTTAAACTTTCAAGGTTTTATAGTCACACAGTAACCTTGAAATGTTTTTCCCTCTAGGGTACCTGAGTGAAATACAGATTTCTCTGAAAGTCATGTGTGAGTTAATTAATACATTAACTTGCAATAGTTTTACAAGTAGGTACACAGATTTCTGAGACAGCCTAGCTTCAATTTTATTTCTCTTAAAACTAGACTAGGCAACAGTCTGGTTATTGGTCTGTCCTTATTTCAAACATAACAAAGAAGTCCATAAAGTATTTTTAAAATCTCTTCCCATTTAAGAAATTCCTTTATGCAATCAGTACTTTTATAACTGCAATGGAAACTCTCTCCAATAGGGAGGGCAAGGTGAGGCGAAGCGAGGCGGGGCAGGGCAGGGCAAGGCGAGGAGAGGCGAGGCGAGGAGAGGAGAAGAGAGAGAATAACGGAATTTGGGCTTTGCCACAACATTTGACTCTCCTATCAAAACAGAAAAGATAGACTCACAACAGGAGAGAAACAAATCCATTTCTCTACTAATCCAGTCTGATTCCATGCTTTGTGATCAGTAGTAAACCAAAAAGTACTCCCTGTATAATCATCTGCACATTTTTCATGCTATTCTGTCCACAGGATGAAGCCCTCTTTCAGCAGCCTGTATAATTAGTGTGCAATTAAGTGGCAGCTGTTCAGATTTCACATTGTCCTTTTATTAAGTGCACAGGTTCACATTCAATACAGCAAAAATATTCTCTTTTGAAGTCACAGACTTTCTTATATTATCTGATCTGTGATATTGTTTTCCGCTACGACATTTGAGAATTTCACAATAATAACAAGTGTGTGAGGTGATTTTTATTATTTTCATATTCTGTTCAGAGAATGAATCTGCTCTATATCATCATCTATATTCAGATCATGGTTTTCATTTATTTCAGTTTTATATTTGAATACTGAATATTTATGTTAGGGTATAGGCACTTTAGGCACACTTTAAGGCACTGCCTCTTTCTTTTCCTTGCACTGGGTTCAGTCCCTGAGCAATTCTGCTTGCCTCCGCCTGCCTGTCTCATATAACTGTGGCAGAACAGGGAGGGAGTAGCTGTGTGTGAATGTTCATGTGTTTGTGTCTGTGTGCATGTGTGTGTACTGAGAGGAAGGAGGGAAAGGAGAAGCCTGGCTTGAGAGTCCTGCCCAGCATTTCATAGGAAGTCCATGTCCTCTTCTCACAGATTATAGTATAGAATCACAGAATCACCGAATCATAGAATCATAGATGTTGGAAAACGCTTCTAAAACTACCAGGTTCAAGCATTGTCCCAGCTCTTGGAAGTCCACCACTAAACCATGTCCCCAAGTGCCACATCTACATATCTTTAAAACACCTCCTGGAATGGTGAGCCAACCAGTTCCCTAACAAACCTTTTGTCTTGGTTTAAAACAATTATACAAGGTGGAGGCTCCAAAATTTGTTATCTCTCCTTTTCATTTTTAACCACTCGTCTTTCACCAATAAGGAGATGAATGCAAGAAGACATAAGTAAAAAAATAGCAGTTTTCAAAAAAACAACAAAAAAAGCAGCCACAACCAAGATAACAGTAGTAACCACTACATACAAAGGTGCTGAATCCCAGGGAGTCCCAGGCAACAAAGAAAACAAGATGGTGGAGAAGCTCCTCCCCCAATATGGCGGCCTCCATAGACAACTGTGTGGACCAGAAGGCAGAAGTGATATGGAGGAGAAGCTGAGACCACATGCTGGAGAGAAATAACAAAGGAGAAACAACACAAGCCTCTGTGATTACAAAACTCCCCAGAAACAAGAGTCAGTGCTGCCAACAATCTCATGTGGCCAGGCCTCTCCTGGCAGCAGCAGTTCTGGCAGCAGTTGGGGTTATGAAATACTGTTTCACAGGAGTGAGGTAGTCAGCAGTAGTGGCTGGAACTGGGGTGATGGCTGAAAACTCATGGGGAGAGAGAGAGGTTGATGTCCTGGTATAGCTGTCTTGAGTGGCAGCAGTGAAAAGCTCTGAAGGAAACCACCTCCCTGGCTGCAGAAACAGGGTTGCCATGGTAAGAGTGACCAGAAGAGTGTTGCAAAATTTGCTTGCAGGCAGCTGGGATGTGGCACTGCTGCCTTCCCCAGCGAGTCATAGTAAACTTTTTTTTCACTTATATCTTTGGGCATTTGTCTCCTTACTGGTTAAAGGGAAGCAGGTAAAAACTAAAACTGGAGGTAACTCATTTTGGAGTTTCCGCCCCCTATGTTTGTCTTAAAATAAGACACCTTTCCACAAAGAAATATTCCCTAATACTGATCTAAACTTTCCCTGACACAAGGCCATTTGCTCCTGTCCTATCACTTG
Source organism: Ifrita kowaldi (assembly GCA_013398055.1). Taxonomy (NCBI): domain Eukaryota; kingdom Metazoa; phylum Chordata; class Aves; order Passeriformes; family Cinclosomatidae; genus Ifrita; species Ifrita kowaldi. Next base: position 217,872 of record VZRS01007228.1, read on the forward strand.
TTACCTGGGAGAAGAGACTGACCCCCACCTGTCCACAACATCCTTTCAGGTAGCTGTGGGGAGGAATAAGGTCCCCCTGAACCTCCTTTTCTCCAGGCATTCCCCAATACCCTCAGCTGCTCCTCATAACATTTGTGCTCCAGACCCTTCACCAGCTTCATGGCCCGTCTCTGGATTTGCTCCAGCACTTCAATGACTTTCTTGTAGTGAAGGGCACAGAACTGAACACAGGATTTGAGGTGTGTCCTCATCAGTGCCAAGTATAGGGGGACAATAATTTCCCAAGTCCTGCTGGCCACTATTTCTGGTGCAAGCCAGGATGTCTTTGACTCTTGGCCACCTGGTAACACTGCTGGCTCATGTTCAGCTGCTGTTGGCCAACACCTCCAGGTCCTTTTCTGCTGAGCAGCTTTCCAGCCACTTTTCCTCACACCTGTAGCATTGTATGGGGCTACTGTGACCCGAGTGCAGCACCTGGCACTTGGCCATGTTGAATCTCCTACAGCTGGACTCAGCCCACGGATCCAGCCTGTCCAGAACCCTCTGCAGTCTTCCTACCCTCTAGTAGATTGATATTCATGCCCAGCTTGGTGTTGCCTGCAAACTTGATAAAAATGGACTCAATTCCTTTGTCCAGATCATCCAGCTCATACAGTAGAGGTATTAGAGATAAGAACCTCCTTTGTTTGCTTCATTGCTGTTGAAGGAGCATGCTGTGTATTAAATAACAATGAGAACTATTCCACAAAAGAAGAAAAATGTCATCAGTGTAGATGTATTCTTTATCGTGACACATATACAAGAGAACTAAATGAGGATCCAATAATGCTGACATGTCACGAAATATTATGGGCATTTAATATGTGAACAATAATAACACAGATTATTTGCATGTGATTTTCTGACCTTTTAAAGAACACACTGTAAAAGCCAGGAGTTTGGATGCATGGCACACAGTGCAGCAATGCTAATGATTGCACAGATCGTATAAAAGACTGACATCTGTAGCCCCATAATACATACCTGTGGTATTTATTTGCTAATTGATATCACTAGTGGGTTTTCATTCTCTGCATAGACAAGTTAGAATGGACGCACATATCAGTAAACAGACTGTAGAGGAACACTGAACCTCACAAGACCAGAGCTGTATTTGACCTGGCGAACAAGCTATACCAGCTATTTTGCTTCTCTTTTGCCTGCCCTTAAAATAATCCTTTTTCTAATGTCTATCTTTCTTTCAGGCCAAGCTTCCTTACTAAAGTTTCATATTAGATCAAAAATCCTTTTTGTCACTTCAAGTTTTGGCTCACACCTTATCTCCAGCTCCCACTGAATCATGCCCTACCTCTCTCTGAGGCCTCGATTCCATGTATTTATTTTCTCCATATACCAAAGGCTTTGTTTTGTTACCTCTGCATCACAGTCTTAGTGTTGATGGGCCAGAGGGGAATGTTAGAACTGCAGATTCAAAGTTTTAATTTTCCTATCTGATATGCTATAGATCAGAGTAACAAAAATAACAGTTTTGAGAAAACTCCTATCCAACTACTGCATCTGTCATATGGAGTATGGAACATGAAAAACGAAAATTCCTGGATTTTCCTCTGAAAATAAGTTTCTACTGAAGAAATGCAATCTGTAGTTTTCTTGAACAGAATGAAATTATATAAATCTGGTATATTATTCAGATTAAAAGAAAATAGGATTACTAAGAAGTTTTCAATTATTTTTTCCAAAGTATGTGGAATATTTCCCCCTCTTTGAACACAGGTTTTTTGTTTGCCTTTTTTTTACTTTAATCTGGTTCACAAGTATAAACCTTTTTTTTCTGAAATTGAAAGGGATGCAGTGTCTGAAAATAGTATGAAAAGATTTCAGTTTTCCAGGACTGAATATTTGAACAGAGGCACAGTAAAATAAATAAAAATGTAGACGCTGTTAAAGACATCTTGGAATGGGGGCTTCTACAAAATAAGCCCATAGTACAATTAATAATAAGCAAAGTATCTCTGCAAATAAATTGAGGTTCATTACAAATGTCATGATTTTAACTGAAAACCTAAAGGGCAAATTAAGAAGCTGTATGTTTTTTGGTTATAGTGGGGAATTACACACATCACAAAAAGCACACCATCCAATGTATCTCATGCCAATGTATCTAATGTATCTCATGCCAATGGAAGCAATAGAAAAAATTAGCGCTCCTCACAATATTTTTCCTGGTTCCTCCTTCAGCCCACCCACCCACTCCTTCCATTCTCCAGTTCTGCTGAACTTTCTGAAGCTACTCTGATTCAAGGGGACATTTCCAGCCCAGTGGTGTTTCTGCAAGTTTTTCATCAAAGGGACTCCTGTGAAGCATTCCCACACCCTACCTTTGCCTTTCTGTATCTGCTGTATTGGGGAGGTCTGCATCAGGCTTAAATTGGGAATAATTCTGGCATAAAAGCAACCAGGATCACCAGGATCAGTGAGCCACAGTTCTGTCTTTTAGTTCAGCATTAAACTATTCTGATGTTAAATATGGCTCATTCAGAGCCAATTCATATCCAGCTGAAGTCAGCAGGATTCTTGCATGGATTTCAGTGATCTTCATTTAAAGCCCAGAGAAAGCAAAACCTTTTTTCCTTGTGTGAGCAAGATAACAAAAATGGAAACAGTAATGATTGTATATGTAGGTCATTGTCAGTTCTGTGAGCTATGTGTAATGCATAATGTATTAGGCTAACCTTAAGGAAAAGTAGTTTGTGATGGGGAGTAGAGATGACTAAATTCCAGGTCCTGGAGTACTTGTTTTGTTCATCTTGATGTGAATAGCTCTTGTATTTCACTTGGTCTTGAGATAAATTTAGAAGCAAATTTTGCCTTAGATTCACTTCACTCACAGTGTCTGTTGACTTAAATGAAAACTGATTTGACTTAGCTAGGGCAGAATTTTGTATGCACACTTTTGAATTTTAGTAGAATATATATCTATGTCCTAAGGTACTATGTTCACTTTTCTGATGTTGTTTTAGTTGCCATTTGTTAGTTTTAATGCTTTTAAAATAAATATGCACTCCCAGAAGCAAAAGAAATTTTAAAATGCATATTTTCACTGTTATTTTATTTTTATATTAAGTATGCCCTGCATAGTCTGTAGTGCATGATTAGGTAAGGAAGGCTTGATTACTAGAACTTGTGGCTCTTGGAGTCATTAAGAATAAAGTCCACAAGAGCAACTTGGGAGCCCACTTCAAATGACTATCAGAGCATTAGGTATAAATCACACAGAAATATATCTCTGTTGCATTCCTGAAAGATACAATACTCAAACAATTGAGCAGAAACTGAAAAAAACCTGGAGTCACTGTGGAGTTTAATTATCCACTTGGGGTTGTTTTTTTTGTTTGTTTGTTTTTGGTTTTTTTTGTTGTTGTTGTTGTTTTGTTTTGGTTGTTGGGTTGTTGGATTTTTTTCTTTTTAATCTATTAATGGCACTGGGAAGAAGTAAAGCACTGAGTGAGGAAAAAAGTCTTCCAGGCATTTAGCAAAAGCTATGTCCTCTCCAGAGATGTTTGATCTCTTTGTGGGGGTACAATGAGCTGTTCCTTTGGCAAGAGGAGGTACACTAGGTGGTTCACACCACACAATTTATTTACAAGCTGCAACAGCTGCAACTCCATTTTTTTCTGAAACATAGAGGGAATTCAGCCAAGCGTAACATAAATATGAAACTCCTATGTGTCTGTGTCAGATACCATCCTCAAAGACTTGGAAAGAGTGAATTGAAATCTCCAGATATTATTTCACACTGAGAAAAATACAAGAATGAAAAAAATGCTTTTCAAGAATAGGGGGTCTGGTTATTTATTTATTTATTTATTTATGATGAAATGTAGCAATGTAATGTGCTAAACAATATTTTGAAGGACATAAGTAAAAATCTTTTGAACTTTTATTCCCTTGTCAAAGAATGCAACCTTTCTGTCTTTCCTGGCACCAGTTATCCAGTCAATAGCATATTTTTAATGAAAAGCAAATTGTATATGACTGGGATTATTGAATATTTGTTTTATTTTTGTGGTACTTGATTATCAAATATGTGTTTCCTCATGAACAGGCTGATTCCAAATGCATCACTAGGAGTTCTTGCATGTTAAGCTGTTTTGGCCAGTCATGTTGGGACGAAGCATGGTAAATTTTATAACTCTCACAAGAGATATGCAAAAGTAGCACAGTTTCTTTATAACACTTTAGTAAATCTCAGAGCTAGAAATGGGAAATTACTTTGGCTCCATTCAGTGCCCCATTCCTCAAATTAAGATTTTTCAAGATAAAGGATTTGGCAAGATTATCACCCATTAAGCAACTGCCAGCATAACCAGAACCATGAAATGCTCTTTCTGCAAAAAGTAATAGGATGGGCTCAGCTGTGCAGCCTCAGGTTTCCCCCTTGACTTTTCCCTTGGCCAGCAGAATTCTGCGGTAGGGGTGCTTCCAGTGTTCCTTTTCCCCCAGTAGAGAGTAGCCAACTAAGGAATCATCCTTAAAGTAAAATTTAAACAGTGTTAATCAATGGGCGGATAAGAGTTATGGAAACAAATGTGATAAGTAATTAATTAAATTTAATTTAACTTTTTCATCTTTTGAATTGCTCAGTTAATGGGAAAAAGGTGACAGTGAGATTGTGGGGAGTGTTGAGAGGCATTACAAGATCTCATCTCTTTTGTTGCTTAAATAAAAAAAAAGCAGATGTGTCATGTAAATATTCATGTTAATAAATGAAAAGTCATTTTATAGAAATATTTAATAAAATTCTTTCAAATTATGACTACCTGGGAGAATGTTCCTCTTGCAACTTTATCAAGTATTCATGTAATCTCAGTTTATAGTAAAAAACATAATTAGAATTTGAAACAAATATTTGAAGAAAACATCTGGCAGCATTTTTGCAGCTCAAGTTATGCATGATGATAATTGAATAGGGCAAGAGTAAGCTGATTAATGGAATATCCACAAGAGAGAGGGGAAAGATGCAGCAGAAGAAAGACAAAAGAAAATATGTCTGACATGGATATCCTACTTGCTTGAAAGTTTTGCTTGCAAATTGCATGTTATCAAATTAAAAAAATAATTAATGATCAAGAGGTTCTGTTGACATTTGCCAATGTTTCATGTAAATTGAGTGTGAATGTAGCCATTAAAGTTTTGCAAATATTTTCCATTCTTTGTACTTCATCATTTGGAGCCTATGCCATTCAGAATTAGTTTTATGTCAGCCAAGCATTCTCTGTGCATATCTATGTAACTAAAGAATTTGTAGTATTCATAATCCAGCACCCGAAAAAAGCAAATACCTCCCCCAAAACAAACAAACAAAAATAAAACCCAAAGAAGATCGATATTGTCTCAACATTAAAAGCAGGAGGATTATAGAACCACTTATGTACCATATTTCATGTTTTTCTCACAGGCCTAGAGGTGTGGAGAGATTTAGTTCATGTAACTTCTGAAATCTCAGTTAAAAAAAGAAAAAAATTACTTTCATAGATTTTGAAATTCAGAAAACCGTAAATATGGCTACAAACCATGGTGGGAGTCTATGCTGGCACAGACAGGCTCTTTGTGTCAACATCTCCCCATGGACCTGAGGGATGGACCTGATCCCTCCCCATGGCTCTGTGTGTCAACATCTCTCCATGGACCTGAATCCTCATGTGGCACTGCTGGAGCAGGAAGTTTGGGGAGGCTCATTACCCATCACTGTTCTGCCTGCCATGGAACACAACGCCCCGATGCTGGGGCAGAGACTGAAACTGAAACTGAATTGTGGGGCTGAGAGGAACTGACTGTGAAAGCCAAGCCCCAAGGCATTTGGGGAGGTACTCTAACCCCTGATATCCAGCAGTGGCCTTTCCCAGCTACTCTTCCTTCCTGCCCGCCACGCAAGTCCGTGCCAGGTACAGCACATGTTCCTACAATGTCCCTTTCCGCTCCAAAGCTACAAAGGTCCCTTCCAGCATCATCATCCCTGCCTGTCATCCAACCTGACACCCAGAGTGGGTCCTCTTGTGGGGAATCTCCCAAGGACGCATCCCCAGGCCCAGAAAGGTGCTTGGCAACTGGCATGCATCCTCTCCTCTCCAGCATACATTTTGTATCAATGGGTAGAGATCAACCCAGACATTTATGGAAAAAGAAGCCAAAAAGATGGTCTTCTCACCCACAAAGAGGGTGCTCAATCTAGCTGAGCAAGGGGGCCATGGCCCAGATGCCAGCTAGCTGTCTATGTGCTGGGTCCACCTCAAACTTAGCTACTCTCAGGGAGTCAGGCATCTGGGGGGAGGTTCCACCAAAGGGCCACCACCTTCTCTAATCATTACTTCCTTACTTAGCTTGTTGGCATAAGCCACAGATGATACATTTATCACATAGCCACAGGCTGATCTCTCTGATTTTCTCGCTACCAAAAGTCACTAACCTACAGTTACTTGGTCATTACTAGGCTAGATGGATGTTGATTTTATGCCCATATATAAATTAGATTTTCTCTTTGAAAAGCAGGTGATTTTTGCTTATTTATATATATTTTTTAATCTGTCGTATACATTTGGAAGGTAGACAAAGTAAAGTTAGGCAAAATACACTTAGTTAAGTACAGCTTAACAATTTTCTCTTTTCAAAACCATCTGTCAAAGTCGCAATACCAATTATTCTCAGGGAAGTAAGGCAGTGTTTTAAAAAGGACATTAGCCTTAATTCATATGCAACATCTTCCTTTCAAAAATCACCAATACATTGCTTTGCGGTAAATTGTTTTGTAAATCTGGAAAAAATGCAGCCATGAATGTGTCCTTGTGCTGACACTTTATGTGCAGGTTAACCAAAATAAATTTCTCCCCTTTCATGCATTTTGTACCTACTTTGGAAAGAAGTCCCCCCAGCCAATTATAGAAATTCACAATGAAGTCCTTCTTTGACAAGTTAGCTAACTGCAAATTCAAAAGTATTAAATATCTGTAAATATTTTTGTTTCTGTTTGTTTCTAGTTCTAGGTCAAGCATTTCTGTTTCATGAATTGGATGCTATAGTGAAAAAACAAACCAGAACACGGCTTAATGCATACTCTGATCTTCTAACAGCATGCAGAAAACTTATGGCCTCAGATAACGATGTTCTAAGGCAGTAATGCTCAAATTATAGCTCTTAAGGGACCTGAATATGGCTCTCATGAAACCAACGTGTCTCATTTGTGTTCTTTTTGCTGTATTTTAGTCTTGGAGACGGAAGAACAATGATGATAGAAAAAAAACCCTGTGCAAAAACACACCTGCAAGGGAATACTGGAACAGTAGAGAACCACCTTGCAATCCTTTTAATTAAGTGAAAGAAGCAGGGGGGAAAGAAAGAGGCATGGGGCAGTAACTTCTCTGAATGGAAATGCATATGGGAGAACAGAAAAAAAATACTCCTTTTCAGGTCTTAAAGCACTTCTTGCCTCCTGACTAGGATATCCAGATTCTTGAAATAGAAAGTCCAGCTGAGTAGAGCCAGCAGTTTTAAAAACCCCAGATTTTTCTTGTTCAAAAACTGGGGTTCTACTTATGCATGACTTTCTGTTTGTGCAGTTGAAAGCCAACCTGAGCTTCAATTTCTATCCTAGCAATTTTTTCATTTTACATTTCTCCTAAATATGATTTCAAAGGCTGACGAAAGAATAGAATGACAGAAATGTCCTCCCCCATGAGTGTACTTGGCTCATATTTAGTACTGTCTCACAGACTTGAATTTCTATGACTCTATGAACCTTCAGTATAGATTACATAGAAATAATCTTTGAATACTTTATCAAGCCAGTTTTTTTTTTACAGAGGCAGAAAGATACTTCAGTGAGGTTTGCATAGGCTTGTTCTGAAGTCACTGCTACACCGCTTCTGCAGTGTCATTGTTGACTTTTCCAGATCCTTATGCACACAAACTTTCTAATGATTTAATTTTAAAACCCATTTCCATTTAAAACTGTAAAAAAATTCTAATACTTCCTATGAGTTCTCAAGATGGATGAGTAAGAATTTAGAAAACACTCTCTGTGTTTGTTTTGTTAACTTTCCATGCATTTTTATCCTTTGTAATTGCTTTTCCCAAATATCTTGGCATATTTTTTGGACTGTCTGTTTTATCTGTGGAAACAGCAGTTTTGTCATGCAGTGTTGTATCGGAAAGATTATTGTTTATAAAATACTGTATAACCACATACCAAATGCAGGGTCATACCTATGGACAATGAAAAGTAGTTTTAATGAATTGTTCTTTCTTATTTGCTCTGACAGTTTGAAGGGAGGTCCAGTCCCACGGAATACAGTGTGCTTCAGTGCTGTGTTGCATATAAAGGATGTCAGCAGTTGCTTAGAGCTAAGCACTTTGCCCCTGATGCAGTCAGACAGATATGCATGTGCTTATCTTAATGTACAAGAGCAGCTAACCAGGGACACATGGTGAGGTCTGAGCATTTGGCTCATTTCCTGGAGCACAGCACAAGAGAAGAGATGTTTAATGATCTTGAGGTTAGTAGACCTTGTGCTGCAAATATACTGGCTTCAGAAAAATAAAAATCATAGACATACTTGTTTATCTCTTATTGCTAAACAAAGGAAATATGAATCTTCTAAGCAAACATATGAACAAGCAAACAAACACATGAATAACAGAAGGACCCTCAGAAAAGTGTAGTCTTTTAACCTTGTGTACTGGCAATATTGAGTATGACTAATCATGTCAGGCTGGTTGCACTCTGTGAATTGTTTGTAGGCAATTTCTAAACCAAAAATTATTTGAAAATCTTCAAATAACAAATGCATGCCCTTTAAGATGCCAGCTTTTTTCTACCTCTGTTCTACTACTAGCTAGGACTGGAAATAGAGTATTGAATTAAGTTTGATTTAGGATGACTGGTCTTGTGTTTGAAGATTAGTTTTGCTCATAAAACATAAAGTGTTCAGAAGTATAATTCAGATAATTTGTGATTAAAATATATTAAAATATGCAAAATACAAAGCATGAGAAAATGAAACTGTAAAGGTGCTGGGTTTTTTGAGACATATTACTCAATGCCTTCAGTGCATAGAGACTATCTAGATTCCTAGTAATCTTGTGGTTATATGTGAATGATGTAAAAGGATGGAATATGATATAAGTTATTATGCACAGTTTGCGGTTTGCGTATGTAAGGGCTACAAGGACCCTTGCCTTTCATGTGAGATCATTACCCAAAAGTTGTAGTTAGACCTTAGACTTACCAAAATCACACAGGTAGTCCAGAGCTCCTGATGTCAGTGTGGGTCCCATAATCATATCTGGTTGTACAAGGGATGGTGAAGTCATCTGTGCTTTCATTCCTGTGAAAAGAAGTGAGTTCAAAGGAATAGTGAGATTGGACTTGGAAATTTTGATGGTTAGCCCAGTGCTATCCCAAAATGGAGTAAAAAACATTTAGCAGACCCAAAGTGTCTCCTGTATGTGACCAGCTCTTAGAGTTCCTTTGTGCCCATGGCTTTCCAAGATAGGTAGAGTGAGCCTTTCTGCTGTCAGCCATACATAAGTTTTAGTATGTGATTGTTAGAAGATGAGAAAGTCTGATGAGCAGAAGACTTTTTAAAATTATTATTTATTTTTATTTATCTGTTTTAATTTATTTTTTTATTTACTGTGGTTTTTTTACATTAGAATATGAGAGTGTTCTCTCTGGAGATGAAAGATTAAAGTGTGCACACCTGTGTACGCAGTAGAAAATATTGGCCCTTTCAGTCTTTAAAGTCTCTGAACTGCAAAACTTGTATTTTTCTTAGATCAGATTTTGACAGGATTTACATATCAGAAAAAAGAGAAAATTTTCAAGTCCAAAAGAAAAACAGCCAATAGTAGCAACACTACCCAGTCTTAAGCTTTTCTGAAATGGAGTATCATTCAGCAATTTCAAAGATCTACTGGGGAAAAAATATATAAAATAAATCATTTTAGAAATTAGAAAGGTCCCATTTGTCCTATACGCATATTTATCTTTATTTTAAATTCTGAAAAGAAACACGCTCCACATAAATAAAAACCACTTTTTTTTCTTTGTAAGCATGTCTGGCTACCTAATGTAGTAATTTAAACAAAATTAGGATTTTTCTGTACTGGAAAACTTGGCAGCACTTAAAAATTCTAATTTTCTTTTAAGACACAGATTGGTCCTTGAAAAATGTACTTTTATAAATTGATAGACAGTTCAGAGAATGCCATGTTTTGGGAATGAGAACAAGAACTTGTATCTGTTCTCAGAATCGCAGGCTCAAGGGACTCAATAGTCCACTCTGTCCACACCAAACACACACTGCACACCTGACACAGAAGATACACCTGAGCCTACACTTACTATGTCTCCCTGATCTTATGTGAGATATGGAGGAAGAAAATTGTTATCTTTACATTGGTGAAATTATTTCATTCTATTCATTCCTTTCAAAGTTCATTTCTGGGTGGATAATTACCTATTCTGTGAAAGAAAATAAAATCTGTTGTGGTGGTTACACTAATGAACTCTAGAAATGCTCCGAAATTTGTTGTCATTGCCTTGGACTATAAAATGTCTGCAGTGCAAGGCAGCTTAATGTTTTTTTTCAAACCTCAGCAGTGTGAGAAAATGAAAGCTTTGTGGCTTTAAGTAAATAATTTCATATTGCCATAAGTAGTGGAAGGCAGTTTAGCAGTCAGGTATTTAAACTGAGATATAAGCATTTATAGCTGCCTCTTGCTGCATGCTCAGCGTTGTTTGCTGTTTTAGAGGTAGATCACTGCTTAACATGTTTGGTTTAGTTTATCGTTAAGTGCGATGCTTGTGCTATGTTGCAATGCTGAAATCTCACTTATAATGCATCAATTCATAGGCTTTAAAAATTGTCAGTAAACGATCATGTAGCACTGGCATTTTGCTCTGTACAAATTCATTGTTGCTGCTATTGTCTGTTGTTTTAAAATTGTGGTATTTTCCATCATTCTATAAACTTCTTATTGGGATTTTCAGAAGCCTCTCATCAAGTTAAGGAACACAGAAATAAACCCATAGAACTCAAATTAAAGTCTAACACATTATTTTGCAAAAAACCCTCACTATTAGGTGTTGTATTAAGACTAAAATGGAAGGATTTGAACTGCAGGTTCTGCTTACACCAAATTATCTTCAGTTACACAGTCAAAATATTTTGTCAAAGACTGAAAGCTATAAGAATGAAAGATAATTTATTCTACAGTTTTCAGGTCACATGATTAAATAGAATTGAAGATAGGTCATTAAATGAAAAATGCTACCATTTACTTAGGGTCATATCATTTAAACCTATGGAGTGGATCCTCCCCAGTGAATAAGAAAGCATATAATTTATATCAATTCCTTTCTTAATTTCTTTCTACCAAAACAATACTCTGTAGAGTGGAAGAGAGTAACACACACCCTTGTATTGTTCCTTTAATTCCACTATTTTCATGAAAGAAAAAGTAGAACTGATCCTTGTTATTGGTTAATTAAAAACTAAATTTCTTTGACTTGTGCTGTAGCTTGCCACTTAAAAATTAATTATGGACAATAACAAATAGCAAAGTGTTCCTTTTCCAGAATAAGTTCCCCATCGGGATGCAATGGAAATGTTAATAATTAATCAAATAGTCTAACTTGGTATTATTTTTTGCTACCTCACTCATATACAAAACCCCACTGATGTTACTTGACTTTTTTGTTTCATAAATATTTATATATAATTGCATTTTCCTTGTAAATTGCATTTTTTCACCCCAAAGGGAGGAAAAAACAATTTGTGTGTTAATTTTATCTCACTGGTTTTGTTCCGCTTCAGTAGTTCTGTATATAAAGTAAGAGATTAGATAAAAAGGAATGCATGCAACCTGTGTTTTATAATTTAAAGAATAATAATTAGGCAATGTTGCTAATTTTGCAGCAATTCAGGTACATTGCTACCTCCCAGCATAAAGTGAAAAGCAGGTAATTCAGTGTTCCTGTTCCCCCTACCGCCCAACTGTAATACTAATTTTGTTTAGATTCTGCTGCCCCCTACAGAACAATTAAATATTTAGCATTTTACAAACCCGAGGGTTGGTGTCCATTATTTTTTAATATTACCTGGACAAGTTAATGGACATTTTCCATGGAAGGAAGAAGAGCTTTATTTGCTGTCATTACAATTTTTTAATATGTTCTGCATGACCTGTGTTAAAAAAAAAAAACACCAACCAAACTCACGACTTTGTGTTATATTGATAAAATAATTTTTTTTTAAAAAGTGATGTGCACTGTTATTTAACCACTGAAATAAGGTGAAACATACTTTACATCCTCCAAGAAAGCAGAAAGCAAGTTTACTAACCTTTGAATCTCAGGAAGTAAGCTAATTATGTACTTTATCAGCTGCTACCTGTATACGACTATTCTTTCCAGACTCTGTTATCTGTAACAAACAGCAGCAGTTAAATGCAGTGATGCACTTCAGATTCTAATAGAAAACAGACTGTGAATAGGATAGGGAGGAATAGAAAATACTCCAAATGTGAACTGTACATTTCTAATTACATTTCAAAAATATAACATGCTCTTTAAAAGTAGTATTTGTGCATGTTGATATTCCTAAAAAGTAGCTTTTTAAATAAAAAACAAGACCTAGATTATGCTTCCTGTGGCCAACCTCAAAGTTGAATAGGAAAGTTTGTTGTCTACGGATATATGCCCTGGCTGTGTCACATTGCACTGTATGTGTCCAGCTTTTATGAGATTATGCATGAAGGAGAGGAAGCCAGGGAATCTTCCATCATATTCAGTCCTTGCAACTGTGCGGAGAAAGAAAATAAGCAGGAGATTTCATATGGCCTGGATTAGCTCCCTTTGGTGTTACCTAGAAACCAGGCATTAGAGGAAAGAGAAGTGTCATAAATGTTCTTGAGTTTCTCTTAATAAATACTTTCCAGAATGCACAGCACAGAAATTCACATGTCCTTGGCTTACTAAAATTAGCAAGAAGTTAGGACACTGCACCAATGACATCCCTAAATCGTCTCAATTTTTCTGAGCATTTCCCCAAATGCGCAAAGATACTTGAGGAGACGGGTACAGGTTAAGCTTTCCAACGCATTTGGTGAATGAATCATGGAGCACAAAGTTGTTTGAACATGGCTGGTTTTGCTGACAAAATAATTTTGTAGACATGTCATCAAACCCAAGAAAACTTACAGGCATTTTGATGCCTTAGCTCCTTCATATCTTGGAAACAAATACAGTTTTTAGTGAAGACTTTACAAGAGTTGGCTGTAAATGGGCAACGAATCCATGAAGACAGAAAATACATTAATGGGTCATACTCCTTAAATAAATACAGTAAAAATGTCCTCATTAAAAAAACCCCAAAGATCTTTCTCAGATGAAAGAAATGTTATTCTGATCATGCCATTGACAACCTCATGGTGACAACCTCTGCATCAGTAAATGCAATAAAGACAATTCTACCCATGTATAAAATAGCTTGTCCAGAGAAGTTTTCTGGACAGGATTCCTTTCAAATAATAAACTATTTGCTTTTGAAACATATTTTTGTATTTTCCCACCTATATGTTTAAAAGATTAATGTATTTCCTGAAGGTAGAAAAAAGGAAACAGAAAGATGAAAAAGGAAACAGAAAATAGGTGGGTTTTTTTTCTTCCCAGAAAGAACAGAGACATTAAAGGCAGGGGAAAGGCCACTGCAAAAGTACCTATTAAATGTATTTTCCAACTTCCATCCATTCTCTTACTCTGTATAAGGATCTGCCATTCATTCAAATGGTGCATTTATTTCCTGTGTATAACATAGGAAATATATGTTCACTGCTTCACAAAAAACTATAATTCAACATACAACACTGGGCTATTAAAGCTAAAAGCTTTTAGAACAAATCAAAAATCGGACAGTTTTCTATGGTTTTAACTTGACTAGGTTGGGAGGAGGAACTGAATAAAAGAACAGCTTTGCAAGTTTCATCTAATACTTCAAATAGACTAAGTGCAGATTTTGTAGATTTAAATATTCACATTAATATTGATTTGCAGGAGTATCAGGGAAGAAAAACAACACCATTAAAATGATAGAGACATAATTCCAATTATAGTTGTTGGTAATGGAACTGCTGCATTGCTAAAAGCTGCAGTCTTAGATTAGAGAGGTACAGCAGTGATTCAAACCCAGAGAGAAGATAAAAGAACAAGAAACATGTCATTGCTACAAAACCAGAACCAATAAAGAATGTAAAGCATTTAAACAGCAAGATTTATTCCTCACAATAAAACTGTGCCACTCTATGGAAGAAGACTCGAGCATTTATCAAGCAAAGATCTGAAAACCTGTAGACTCTGAATGAGTCCTGGATTCCAGTTCGGACTTTCAAGATTCTTTCTGTATTTCACATGTTTGATGTTTAATTTAAATAATAAAGATGTTGTTGTTACAGGAGCAGAGCATGGAAACCATAAACTTTCCTATGAGTTCTTTAGCTACTGTGGTACTATCCGGTTTGTGTTCCTCTTCACTCTTCTCCCTTACATGGTCTGATGTGCTCAGCCCCAGTCTGAATCTTTTATTTGATGCTACAATTCAGTAATATAACCCCAAAAGGTGGAAAGTGCTATCTAACCCAACTGAAATTACAGCCTTCTCAGAGGAAAAAAGAATAACTGAATATTGGTCAGGAGACTCCTTAGCGTATGGGTTCCTGTAGGTTTTGTGTATGAATTTTCTGGTCTTGCAAATCAGGTGATCTCATGGCTGGTGTGATCTGTTAAGAGGAAGGGAGATGAAGCGTGGGTGAAAGTCTTCTTTGGGGAACAGAGGTAAATTCTTTGCAAAGACAGCTTTTCTTTATTACAGCATGTATTCCATCTTGTGTTTCTGTCAAGGAGAGAGTTTCATTGTGTTGATAGCACTCAGCATTAATTCTCTGTGAAACATAGTGTTAAAGCAATTTCCTTTTCCTTGATGCAATTCAGCATTTTAGTATTTCACTGGGAGACAGAACCTAAGGAAATGATTTTGCTCTCCATCCAATGAAGAGTTGCAGAATTTTAGAATTCAATGTTCTTTTTCCAATGAGCGCAGCAAGGAACATTTTTTAGACAGCTTCAAAACTGTCTTTGAGATTGCCAGGTACAAAATAATATAGAATTTATACAGTTTTCTCTAAAACTCAGGCTTATTTAAACTGACTGTCTTAATCACATCAGAGAGTGATTCCTTAAACTTAAATGACCCTAACTCCAGCTTTGAAAGATCTTTGAAACATTGATCACATTGTGTTATTCAGGCCCTGGCAGACACTTGCTATGTGTTAAGATCTGCCAGTGTCTCAAGTGTCTGTTGAGGGCTAGAAATAAAGGTGTGCAGAAGAAAATTCCTCACATTTTCAGCTCTTAACTTCCTTCCATCTACAACCATTATCTATGCAAAATAAGAATGAGGTTTTCACAGACTAGGGGCAAGCAAAGAAACAACCACAGAACTGGCTTTCTGTATGCAAGTTTACATATTTCTTTATAATTTTTGGATAGCATTCTTTTAATTTATTTTTGTCATTTTTGTTTACTTCATTGCCTTTTTTTTCCATTGTTATCTTGCCATTAGTACTTTGTTTCAATTATGTGGCATATTTGTAGATCTTAGCATGCAAATTGTTATCTAACCTAAATATTTCATTGATGCTCATATTTACTTCTCAGCTTCCTTTGTGCAGCATTACCTTTCCTTAGACCGGTTATTTCAATGGTAGGATTGCATTCTTTTCTGGTGAGATTTTTATAGAAATCTTTCTATACAATGAAATTATTTCTCTTTCTAATTTGTCTTTTCATATGTTAAAATGCATCATAGGACATTTAAAACACACAGCTAAGTATCAGAACATATTTTTAATTTAAGCTGCAAGTCTCTATGTCAGCTTAACATATTTAATTACCTGATGTATGGATACAACATTCCTTATATTTCATGGAGTTCTATGCATTTGAAGTAACAGTGCCAACACCGTAAGTGTAGTTAAACAGCATACACACAAGTTGCTGACTACTTAACATGAATGGCCTGAAAACCTGTTCCTCTCCTTCCATAATTCTGGTTTATAAAAAGAAACCCTAGGGTTTGGTGTGAGTGCAGTAACAGTAGAGATAAGATTTCCTTAACAGAAAGGACTCTCTATGGCACAGTGCCCGCAGTGAGGAATATGCTTCCTTTTCTATTCCCTTAATGCATCCAGTTGGGGTTCCTAATTTGAGCCAATCACTGCTCCGCTGTATGATCTCTTATATTTAGTCCTGAAGTTTGACAGACAAGGTGACCTTGATAACAAAACAAAATTATTCTCTATTGAATTCGCGTACAACTTAAACCAGTGGTAGAGATTGCATGATTGCATTTAGCACATGTCAGTCCCCAGAACTTCCTGTCCTGTAAAGATACTGACCCAAAAAAAAAAAAAATACCCAACCAGTATTAACCAGAAAAAGAAGTGTTAAGTAAAGTAAGTGCTGAAAGTAAAGATTCTTGTTCCATGGACACACAAGAGAAAATAACACTCCTTGGTTGCCCAGTTTTGATCTGAGAAACGGGGGCAAGTGCTGGGTGCTATTTGCCACTTGTCCTGTCAACTCGCAGCAGTCTGTAGCATTGGCCTTCTCTGAACTTCCCTGAACAGTTGGGTCTATTTGGCCGTGCTTTAATAGTTCTCCACTACTTCAGTGACTTAATATAGTATTGTATTGAATTTTTTATTTTTGTCATAACAGCCATCCTACCATGGTGAGATACAGAATGCAAGTGTGGTTTTGACTTATTTGTTTAATTTTTAAAGAAATTAAGTGTACTCTACATCTTGTCACATGAGAAATGTTGACCAACTTTTCCCTACAGATTTTTTTCTATATTTATTTTATCTACATCTCTTCTATCCTTCCTATCTTTTTGTTTTCCATAGGGAAAATTCCGAGTCTAAAATAAATGTTCTTGTATATGCTGTACAAGCTTTTTATCAATACATCATATATAATACACAAATGTGTACTTATTTTTTGTGATGGTTTGCTTAGTAAAAATTTGGTTTTGATCATCTTCATTGCCCTTCCCTTCATTCTTTCTTCAGCCATCTTTTTTCTTGTACATTCTAACTACAACTACTCACCATTATCAAGAATACGAGTGTTTTTTAATATCTATTTCTCTTCTATTAAATTCTAAGACCCAATTTACATCATGCAGCATTGCTGAATGATGTTTCTACAGGATTTGATGTCATGGTCATGGGTTACTTGTAAGCTAGTTGCTAATTTTGAGTCTGCCATTGTATATCATCAGGTAGGATTGCATTTCTCCTTGTACACTTGCTTTTATTTATGAACATTACATTTATTGTATTTTTAAATTTATTTCCTTGCCCATCAGACTCATGATCAGACATCTGAGATACTCACAGTCTATGTCACTTTTGAATAGCTTTAATAATTACTCAACATCAACCAGCACTATCAGTCATGTCTCACATCTGATCAGGACAAATCATGGATACAATGAACATCACAAGTACACAACAAACTCCTCTGGGATTCTTATCATTACCCTCCATCCACTACAGGAGTAGATAATTTTTTCTGCAATTTTTCCAGTCTTTCAATCAACTATGTAACTGTGACAGGACTTATCTGCTTTCCAGAAAAAAAAAAAAGAAAAAAAAAGCCTGTTAAAAGCTTTTTGGAAGCTGATATATACTGTTATGAGCCTTATTGACATATTCATTGACATCACTAAATATCTTTTCAAAACTTGCAGGTTGTGGCTTTATTCTACAAAAGCTGTATTGACTTTTCCCCACAGTATCATACATTCACTTAATTCCATTCTTTATTATAGTTCTGATTGCTTTGCTTGGTACAAAAGTCAAATGCACTCAGACCAAAGTCTATTCCTATAGATGTCTTCTAAAAACGCTTGTGAAAATCACATTGCATTCAATGTCTTCCTTTCCTGTGATAACATGACTAAATAAAAATGTGAGACTTTATACCATAGTAACCACTGTGGCAACTTCATGCTAAGTTTCAGAGTTTATACCTAAAGAGAACCTAGTCCTTGTTGGTGAGTCAAATTCCTCTGGTGAGGAATTATATTGTGCATCTCTTTTTTTTCTGGGTTTTATTCCTTACTTTTTCTCCTTTTTGTTGCTATTATTATTTTTATTATTGGTTTTCAGTTGGCATTTTTTCTTCATTTGAATTTTTAAAGTGATTTTATCTCAACCCAAAGTTTTTAGCATTTTCTTACGAATCTCCTCCCCCTCCCACCAGGGCTGGAGGGAAGAGAGAGCCTCAAGTTTTGTCATTAAGAGTAAACTTTTCTAGGAGAAATGCAGATATAACATAGAGCTCTCTAGTCCAAAACCCCTTGTCAAGCAGGGAAAACTAGAACAGTTGCCCACATCTGTGTCCAGATGACTTCTGAATACCCGACACAATTTCTGGAATTTCTCCCCCTGTCCTGTTGAGGGAAGGGAGTGATAGATTGGCTTGGTGGGCACCTAGCAGCTAGCCAAGGTAAACCCACCACATTTAAATACTGAAACCAAAACTAGCCAAAATAACATACAAATTTCATCTAATGGCCTTTTTCTGGTCTTACCTATGTTGGTTATTTCCTCTAGCAGCTCCATTTATTTAAAGCTCATGCATACACTGTTCACAACTATGTACTTCATGTAGTTTTGCTCCTTATGCTTGTAAAAAAGCAATTTGTGATCTTTCTGTGCTGATGGCCATGTCATGTTCTGCAGAAAAGCTGCAGAAGTGTTTTCTCTGGGAACCTTCACATGTGTCCTCTTCTACATCTAGAAATAAAATGCCTCTTTGCTTTTAAAAAATAATGTATTCTACATGGGTAATATAAAATCATAAGTTTGATTCATAAACTCAGATGGGCTTTCTTCAGACTATACAGTCTGATTCTATGTAAGTAGAGGCTGTAAAATACCTATTCGATGTCTGTAATGCAACCAGTACTTCAATGTGGTTAGAATGTATTTCCAGAAAAGCATCACATACATATTTGATAAGAAATAAATGCAATGTACTATAACTCTGTAACAATTTGAAAGGATTGGTGGTGGTGGGGTGTGTGCTCGTTTTTAGTGTTCTCCTATCATGTCCTCTACAGAAGAAATAACCCTGTTCTATTTTCTCTTCAATAAAACCACGTGGAATTAAATTGAGATGGAGAGCAGCATCTACACAGCTAATACTGCCCTTGAAATAGCATATGAAATAACATTGAACACTGAAGGAGCATTAAACATTGAAATAAAATATATCAAATAACTAATTTTGTCTCTCCTTCTTAATAACTCTGTTCCTAGAAAACAAAGTTATGCCTGATAGCTGTGGCTGGACAGTGGTTTCCTGTATCTCATCCTAATTTATAAGTCGTGTTCAGCCACTTGTCTGAAATGGTAACTATAAGCAGTAGTAATTTGTGACTGAGAAATAATCTGGCATGGAATTTAGCATGGGAGGTAGGAAGGTCCAACTGCAGAATGAGTTACAATGCTGGAAGCAGGAATGCCAGAGATAGAAGGTTTCTCTGTTGAAGGAGTGAATTTTCCCATGGTGATAAGAAACAGCTGCAGCATTGTCTTGTAGCTGACCTGGAATCTGTGTGCTCAGGGGTCACCTTTAGGCAGCAGATCTGGGCTGGGGAATAGACTCACAGCTGGGCAGAGGTGCCTCATGCAACTGCTCAAAGGACTGGTGCAGGTGAAAGTACATACAAGGCTTGTGACACATCTTTGTGGGCTCCTTATGGAACCACTTACAGCAGAAAGACTCTACCCACTATGTTGTTCATTATTTTATATTCGTATTTAAGCACAAATGTGTTCTATATCATCTGTGCTACTCAGTGTCCACTGGATCTGACTCCACAGGCATCACAGGAAAGACTGTACTTCTTAACAAAGCACCACCAGGAGAGTCTTGTCCTCAGGCAAGTCCACCCATTCTGTGTGAGAGTCCTGTTCAGTGCAAGCAAAGCTACTGCTGTGCAACCAGAGCGGCCACCACTTAGTCTGAGAAAGAAATCCCTTCTCTTATGTACCTTCAGAGTAGCTTTTCAGATTACCATTGCCAACAGGAATGGAACACCTTAGAACTTTGCTGAAAAAAGGGGGTTTTGAGTCAAAAAAGACCTAGTTTTTAGTTGTACATGTGAATGCCTTTTCACTTAACTTTCTCAGTTGGTTGGATAGCTATACATTTATTTTTTTTTTATATTTGCTCAGGTCTATGTTAAAATGACTCCATATCTGTTCAAACAATGAAGACAAATGGCTTTATTTTATGCCCGGAATAATCTTGAACAGTGTCTCTAAAACTGGATTGAGGAAACAACGAAATATTGTGCATTTGAAAGCTTCTTAAACAGTACCATCTGACTGATACATGTAAAATGAGATACAATCATTTGTGCAGGCATATTTGCACAGAAAAAGATGTGCATGACAACAGACACAGCTACTGGCATAGTCTTCCTTGATTAATAAGCTGTAGTAGATGTAACAAGACAGGTCTGAAATGCATCTCAAATGGCTTATTATTAAGCATTCAGCTATGTGACTGTGATCTCTGCTTCTCTAAGTAGTTCTGTTGGACAGTCAGAGTTCCCATGTGCACCAATGTGAGAGACAGAGACTTCTTCCTTTAACCCCACAGGTCTTTTTTATTTCATTGTTTCCCTAATAGAACTAAAGTAAACCAGGATGGTGCCCTGCCTGAGGTTTTGGAGTAGGCACATACAACATCATTGTAGTTTTTGTCATATGTAAAATAGGTACACCAGCAAAACTCTTCTGCTGTCCTGTCAGTAAGTGCAATAATAATTATTTGCCCACAAAGGACTTTCTTTGCTATTGAAGTGACAAGAGATCTGGTTGCAATAGTGATTTTTCTAGGAACAGGGCTAACTGGCTGCTTTTCACAGTTTTCATATCCATCAGAAAAAAAATCCAGACCAGATCATTATCCTTATCTAAATATACCCTAAAATCTGACATTTAAGAGTTTAAATTCTCATTAAAAGCTACAGGAAGGTAATAAAAATTGAAATTAGACAGTACTGTCATCACACTACTTCTTTGCAAGAAAGTAATCTCAAGGTTGAATAACGATGGGATGAGTTTATGTTAAAAAAAATACATTTGTGTAGCCTTGGGAAAAAATCCAGAGAAGATCAGAGTATTATTTTCCATTACCTCACACTGACACCAAATGCCAAATATAGCGTTAAAATTCCACACTGTCCAGTGTACTCTGTTTGGCTGAAACAGAGTTAGTTTTCCTCACAGCCACCCTCACAGTGCTGTGCTATATGTATTGGGAGCTAGAAAAGTGCTGATAACACACCGGTGTTTTGGCTACTGCTGAGCAGCGCTGGCACAGCACTGGCACAGCACTGGCACAGCACTGGCACAGCATCAGAGCTGTCTCTCCAACATCCCTCCTCCCCGTCTGTAGGCTCAGGGGTGGGAAAAATCTTGGGATGGGACACAACTTGAACAGCTGACCGAAACTGACCATAACTGCTCAGATGTAAAAGCTAAGAAAAAGGAGGAGGAAGGCTGGAGCAGGACATTCATTATTTACTACCTTTGTCTTCCAGAGCAACCACTACACTTGCTGAAGTCCCGTTTCTTGGGAAGTGGATGGATATTGTTTGCTCACAGGAAGTAGAGAATAAAATATTTGGGGTTTT
Organism: Ifrita kowaldi; assembly: GCA_013398055.1. Lineage (NCBI taxonomy): Eukaryota > Metazoa > Chordata > Aves > Passeriformes > Cinclosomatidae > Ifrita > Ifrita kowaldi. The sequence continues at coordinate 239,705 of VZRS01007228.1, forward strand.
TTGTCTTTGCTTGCGCATGTGATACCTTTTGCTTTTGCTTTAGTAAACCGTCTTATCTCAACCTATAAGTGTTTTTTAGGTCTTATTTTCTCTCCCCTGTCCAGCTGTGGAGGAAAGTGATAGAGTGGTTTGGTGGGCATCTGGCATCTAGCCAAGGTTAACCTACCATGTCCACCTATAGACAACCATGCAAGTTTTTGATTAAAAGAGAATCAGACACTTAAAACTTCTTGACTTAATGACTAGTGAAAAAATCCCATTCCACTGAGCATTTCACTGTGAAGATTTAAGATTTCCACAACAACTGCTTGAAAAAATAATCTCACCATCATTCAGGAATCAACGTCTTCCATCAAATTAGAATGCTGTTGATTATTTGGGTTCTTACATTTAATTATTTTGTACTCCAGACTTAATCACTAGTGGTCACAGATACTGAGTGGATTTCGTCTCAGGTAATTAGGTGTTTACTGTGTAGGTATCCACATGAAGACATTGTAAGCGTATTTTGTAGTCAATGAGGAAAAATAAACAATCCTAGGCCATGAATCTTTTGAATTATTTTAGATGTCTGTTTTAGAGCAAGATGAATCAAGCCAACAAAGTGCCTACTGACTGTGCTGACTGGCTGGAAAGAGAGGCCAAATGAAGCCCTCCATTTGGTAGATTAATAATGCCTTCTGAGAGAGATGGTGTGACAGCACAGGATTCATGTTCACTCTTTCATGCATGGCATCATAATAAAATAACAGACCTAGAATAAAAAATATTCAAAGGCAGCATGTGTGTGAGAAGCGAGCTCTGTAATTGCAGCCAATGTAGAAAATTTTTATCTTGGGATGAGGGAAAGTCAGAAAAAGAATAGAAGGAAAGATGAAATAGTCATCTCAAAGAAGTGAGCTGATGCAAACGGCACAGTAGCAATCAGTATGCACAGCTGTGATCCCACTCAGATGTTGTGAATACACACAGACTGCTTTGGCCTTATTAATGTTGTACAATCACCAACCACCAGAAGTGTCAGCTTGAGAAAGTAGAATGGCTGAAATATGGAAAAGAAATGTATCAAAATGGAAGGCAGAGGCATAAGCTTATAGCAGCTTCTAGTGACAACAGCAAATGCTGTCTTCTTGAACTGTCACCGAGAGGAATTGTATTTCTCTCTATTTGGCTGTTTGGCAGGCCCACAATTTCTGGGGTTGACATCATCATTTATGCCTTTTTTTGATCTGGTTGGCAGCATTTATAGCTGTTTTGCAAGAGGCACTTGAATTGCCTGTTAAGAACTTTTAATCTATTTATTTATTTATTCTGAAAAGCATACTCATGCATGCATCATCAATCATCTTCTATGAGCTTGAGTCAGCTATGGATCCTGAGCTGAGCAGCTGACTTGTACTGACATGGAACACACGGATTGTATTACTGTTAAATGTTCTTTCTGACGTTATTAGTGTCATAGGGACAGAGTGGGCAGACTAAACTTGGGGTGTTTGTACCTTAAAGTGAAAGCTGAATCATGTAGACATTCTGTGTCTGCAGCTTAAAAAGAAGCCTTTGGTCAGGGGAGATAGAAAAGCAGTAGTTTTGTAATTGTTATTGTGACAATTCATTGATTCTAAAAGCCATAACAAGGGGCATATAACAATGAGTCAGAAGGAGCAAAAGCATGAGTTAGCCTTATGGTATCAGCTGAACTCTGGAAAAACTCTAGGTCTTGCAACATATGTGGGACTGCTGGGATAGTTGAGAAGCAGTAGGTGCCTCCCCATTATCATTTTACTCTGTACTTCTTGGTCTGTTCTAAACTTGCCCAGCTCTGTTATGTACCTCTGATTTTTGATAGTGATATGTGATGCTGGCAAGAAGAATACATCCTAAACTGGAACTTGGGGGGGTTGTACAAATCCTGGATGAATATAAAAAAAAAGGAGTTGAGGATCCTGGCAGACAATGAGGTGAACATGAGTCAGCTGCTAAAGATCTGGTAGATCTCACAAAAACCCTGGTATGTAACCATACTGGGTTAATGGCAGGAGCACAACAAAAAGTTCAGGGAAGTGATTTTTCCCTGAACTTTTGTGTCTCACAATACAAGGCAAGCTGGAGCTAATCCTTGTGATGATTAGAGAGTGGAGCAAACAATATATAGTTTGAGACCAAATGAAATTGGTCTCTTAACCCTGAAGAAAAGAAGCCTGAGTTAGACCTTACTGCAGACTTCCATTAAAGGGAGACGGCAGAGGAGATGGAACCAGACTTACCCCAGCAGTGCACAATGAGTGGCAGGACACAGCAGCCACAGCTTTCAGGAAGGGAAGTTCTGATTGGACAAAAGAAAGAAACCTCTTTGCTCAGAGAGTGTTTAAGCACTTAAGCAAGTTATGCAGAATGGCTGTAGAAAAAGCACCCTCAGAGATATTCAGAAGTTGACTGAAAAAGACTCTGAGAAACCTGGTTTCTTCTTAACCTAGTTTAACTTAGAAGCTAACACTGCTTTGTACAGCAAGTTGTCCTGAATGATCTCCAGGGTTCCATTCCAAACATCCTTTCTTTTTATGATGCTTTTCTGCCTTTTAGCCCTGGAATTAAAGAACTCTCCCTCTGACAGCTGTTGCCATTAATATTTAGATGAAATCCTGTGGGAGTTCTTGGCCAGCTACCTTCATCATTGGACTGCTGAAATCAGTCACGTAGACCACTGGTGACTAGAATACGTTGGAACAGACAGATATAATATAATGCAAATTAGAGGAAATGATGAAAATTACTTGTACCCTGTATTAGTTTTGGGGAAATAAATCATCCACATCATGCTAGCTATTCACTGAAAACATCTGTTCAGTAGAAACTGAAAGCAAAAAAAAAAACCAACAAAAAACCCTTAAGATTTTTTACTTAATTAAAAGAAATAGAGATTATTGAGCGCTTGACACTAAGGCTCTAGATCCTCCTGTAATCTGGCCTGTACCTATTTAATTTGTTCTGGTTTTCACAGCAAGGTTAAAGTAATGTTACTATTAACCTACTCAGTTAAGAATTATTTCTAAGAGAAGTTTTCTATCTGCAGAGATTCATGATGTCTTAATGAACTCAGTAAATAACCTCACTCAGTATATAATGGTCCGAGTATCAGAATTATGGGTTGTTGACTGCCTTGGTAATGAGACGGGGTTTTGTTCCAAATGTCAAATGTATATATTCTGCCTTTTCACCACATTTGTCTGTAAGTGCTATACACCCTGAATTTCACAAATTGTCAGGCATATTTATTGTGGGAGTGTAGCTCTCTGCTTCCAGCTCCCTTTTCATTTAGAATTGCTAATTAGTTACCTCACAGTTTAAGATGATATGGCATAGACTGCAAATTATTTCAGGGTAGTTATAAGATAGATGAAGAGCAGCTGAAAAACAGGTGTCGGCTTTATGATTGGATGCTGTGTTAGAAATGAAGAGAAAGTAATGATTGCTGAAGGAAGTTGGATGGGAATCTTTACCTCGACATGTAAGCGCACACAGTATATTTGACATTTTGTGAAGTAAGTACAAACACCACCTCATTTCAGAGGTTTTAATGGCAAAATTAGAATAACATGTCAGTGAAAAGGTAGGATACCAGCAGACAGATGAGGATTTGCATTGAAAAGTGTACAGAAGATGTCCTTTATACTGTTTAAAATTTGCGCACTGTGGGAGAAGCAGAGGTCTGAATTGCATGGTCAATTTTCATCCCGGTCTTGAAGATGAACTATGTCCAAATGGATAGTAATTCATTATGCTATGCTTTTTTATTGTTTTCATGTGCAGTTTTAATCAGTTTAAAATGTGTTATGCTTAGCAATATGGATTAAAGCTCTTCCTTCTAGGACAAATGATACTTTCCTCCAAGTCAAGAAAAACCTTAAACTTCTGATGAGCAAAATCCTTTGGCATCAAATAATTTCACTAAGATTTAGCTTTTTTTTTTTTTTTAAGGTATTATGTATTAGGGCCAAAGAGAATTTGCTGATTTTTGAATATCATTCCCTTAACTGCAGTGACTCCCCAAAGCCTTGTTGGGAAACATTCCTGAAAAATACACCCTATCAAGTTTTACATGCACATGTTCAAAGACAAGTCTCTGTGAAAATAAAGAGGATGAGCAGGAACTTTTAACCCTTGTTGAACTATTTTAGTCACCTCTAAAATTAGCCAACATTAAATAGCATAAAACTACTTTTTCTGTGGTCATTTATGACTCCTTGAAATTTCCCAGATATAAAAAACCAAAATAAATCAAACCCAAAACCAACAAGTAAACAAAAAATGGTGTAATAACTTGAACATGCTGCAACTTCTCAGCTTCTGTGAGTGCAAAACACAAAACTGCAGATTTTGTAGGCTGCAGCTGCCCTTTCTGTTCTTACAGAACATTGCTAAGAAAGAAGAGAGCCTGGAAAGCACATAAGGCTGGAAGTTTAGCTGAAATTGGACTGCCCTGAGAGCCACAGGATGTCTGGCTTGAAAAGCACATTTTCATGACATTTTCAGTATTGAATTCTTGAGTTTGCCTTTTCGTTATGAGTAAAATATTATTTTTTTAGAAAACAAACAAACACATAAAAATTAAATTTCATGATCACTTTTTGCAAAACATACTTAGAACTCTGTGCCAGAGAAAAGTGGTTTTAGTGACACCTTTGACCATCATAGTATTGATGGAAATTGATAGAATCAAAATTATCTGCTAACAAAGAAATCTTGGCACACAAATTCAGAAAGCAAGCATGAATTTTAGCTATTCTAAAAGACCAGAGAGGGAGTTACTATTATTTTCTAGTATGGGCAGATTATTCAAAATACCTATGGAAAAAATAATTTTTCCAGCTTGGAGCTATAACTTTATAGAATCAGTTTTTCCTTATTAAGAAATAAAACTGAGAGCTCTTGACAAGGCATGAGACAGTCATTAATACAAGGCAATGAGATAAGATGAGCCCTTTCCTCTATGCTGGCAGGACTTCCTAGAACAAAGTATTGTCAGTTTGTATCTTGCAGTCTGCCATATAATGTGATACCTAATTCAGTTTCAAGCTTCAGTACTTTGGATAAGATAACATTTGATATTATGGCATCTAAATAGAGATGTCTTCGTCATGATATCTTTAGGTCCTGTGGATGTCCATACAATAGGGATGTGGGACTTGATTCAGTTTACTAAAGTAACACTGGAAGTGCCCTACAATATTTCATCCAGATTCTGGCTGCCACTCTGGAATATTGCAGGTGCCCTGATGGTTTTGTCTCAGACCTACTAGTCACACGGGAAGGTCTCAGAAAGCTTCACATTCTTGTTAGACTGCTGAATTTGAAGCCACAAGGGAGGCTAAGGTGTACAGCTAAAGCCGCAAAATATCACACAGTAAATTATACACAGAAAACTCATGTCTTTTTAAAGTGACAGCTGGAGATCTATGAGAATGTCTTAGGACATCATTAATCATACTAAATCATATGTGTGGGCACCTGAATAGATTCCTCAGTGCCAATGTAAGCTATAGATTTATGCAAGTGTCATATTTTAACCCCAGATGGCAACTAAGGACCATGTAGCTACTCACTCATTCCTCCCCCCACACTCATCCTGTGAGATGAGAAGGAGAATAGGAAAAAGATGAAACCCATGGGTAGTATATAATGATAATGATGATGATGATGATGATGATAGTAATAATAACAAAAAGGAAGATAACAGAGAGAGAGAAAGAGGAATAAACCCCAAGAAAAACAGGTGACCCACAATGCTGTTGCTCACTATCTGCTGACTGATGCCCACCCTGTTCCCAAGCAGTGATTGGCCCCTCCTGGACAACTGTCCAGAGTTTATATACCTAGCATGATTCTCTGATATGGAATATCCCTTTGGCCAATTTGAGTCATCTGTCTTGGCTAGGATCCCTCCTGGTTTCTTGTGCACCTGCTCCCCGGCAGAGCATGAGAAACTGAAAAATCCTTGATTTAGAGTAAGCACTACTTAGCAACTCTTAAAACATCAGTGTGTTATCAACACTACAATTCAATAACTCTAGAATTCAAAAGACAGAAATAAAATAAATTCCCAGGACAGCAAGGTACAAACATCAACAAAATTTGCAAACTCATTTTTCTAAAAGATTGTTGTATAAAGATATATTCTCAATACTAAAAATCCCCTTTTCAGTGTCCTGATAAATATATGCTAATTTTGATTATTTTTTACCAAATCTTATAGAAGTTAATTTTACAAAATATATATGAATTATGGCTTAACATAAGAAGTAAAAAGAAGAATATTTCATAAATATATAGTACTTCCATATAAATATCACAGATTATCAGTTTATTTTCAACTGTGGTCACAGTTTCATAGAGTTTGATGGTATTTCCTCAATTAAAACAGATAGCAATGAATAAACAACATGGCATTTCCTGAGATTTTTTGGTTCTCTTCTGATATCATATTAGATAATTTTGGGCCAACAAACTAAAATTACAATACAACTTTTGCCTTCATCATAACACTTTATTTGAGCAACAACCTTAATCATGTTCACTCTTAATTACAATTTCTTTAAGACTTATTAATAAATTTTAACAGTTGGAAGTTCTCATAATTTATTGATAGACAATACTTTCTCTTTTCTAATCCATCCTCTAAATGACAGAAGAGATTTGAAAGTGGCAGCCCCCAAGAGTTCTAGATAAATTAATATTAACAAACTTGATAGAGCAGTCTCACTAGGAACTGATCTGTCAGAATTCATCCCTCTTTATGTATAATTGTCTCTATCAAATCCATTATTTGCTTACTCAACAATTTATTTGAAAATGTAATGATTGAACAGGAAGACTTCCCAATAATTTCTGAAAACTGATTGACGAATAGAGGAACAGAAACAGATGGAACATATAATTGTTCAAAATCGTTGTATGTTGTTGCTAAAAAGTAGAAACAGCTCACCTTGGAAAAGACAGTTATTCAAGTAGATTACAAACATACCATACTTACCACCCAGAATATCATTATATCTACAGTTGTGGTTTGGTGGGTTTGGTCGGGTTTTTTTCTTCTTATTTTTCTTTTTTTTTTCCCCTCTAGTCTTTCCATCTGCTGATCAGTCACATTAGAAACAGCATATAATTAAATATGTAAATAATTACTGATGTTCAATTGGTCTAAATTTGTAATTTCCATAGTATGACTATAGTGAACATCTACTTTTTGTGGGTTTAACAGTGGAATGATTGTTGAAATACAGCACAGTAAAAGTTTGTTTTGTTTGACTTTTTAAATAATGTCTTTAAAGCAATTTATATAACATGCTTATTTAATTCTTAAATAAACTAACTAATTTAAAAAGTTAAAGGAGTCTGAAGTAAATTTTTTTTGGCAGCTTCTCTTTCTCTTAATATAGATGAGAGCCCTACTGAGACATGTAAAGAAAGTAATCATTTGGTTAATGCAATAGCTTATTTCGCCAGTAAATAAAAAAATTAAGAGACCAAATTTCATACCCTTCTTTTACTCCTTGGAGAATACTATGCCCTCTCTGCATGGAAGACAAGAAATTAAGGAAAATTAAATAGGTTGTTAAGTAAAATTTATCCACATCATAAGGATTTTTATAACTTCTTTAAGAGAAATTGGATAAATTGATATTTTTTTCCCCAGAATTTGGGTATTCAGAATAGTTTTTAAAAATTACAAGCTTCATTACAAGGTTTGGAACAATGTATATATTCCCTGAAATGAAAATAAGAACATTGGTCTGGCTTTAAATGAGAAAACTGCATGCAAAATGCAATGGAATATAATTTAGAGAATAAGAGCATAATCAGCTGCCTCTCAAAAGGAGGGATAGAGGGGTAACATCAGCAAGAAAATGATTGGATAAAACATAGGATTTCTGGCATACATGGGAGTTGACTGGACCTGCAGGAAAGGTTTAGCAAGGAAGAATGTCTATAAACCTGAAGGCTAAAGAGAGAGAACTGGAGCACTGTAGTAAACTCTAGAAGGATACAAAGTCAAATGATCACTAATGAAGCTCATGTACATGCTGAACAATATGCCTTTACTCAGTGATAATTTATTACAGGTAAATCCCTCAAAAAAAGGTTTAATTGAGCATGCTCATAATTAAATCATGACCTATGGCTTTAATCTCTCAGATATTACCACATTTTGGTTAAATAGTTTCTGTTGCCTTTTTTAATACCAATACCTGTATAATTTCATACTGGTTTCTTGCAAACCTAAACAGACACCTGCAAAGGACTATAAGCAGCTTCTTAAAGATCACGTTTCACAACAAAAGTTGTCTTAGAAAGATTACTAAAAGCAGTGTTTATCGTGCTTTTTTTGCTTTAATTTTATGATCATATCAGTTCCACACAATGAAGTTTAGAGGTAAAATAGTTCAAAAACATCAGGGTTGTGGTATTCACTGAAGTACTGAGTGAAACTGAATTGTTGGATTAAACACTGCACAAAATCATTGTCACACAATGAGGGGAAAAAATCCAAATCCTAAAAGAAAATCAGAGACTAACTGACACCATAGATGTTCCATGGATTACTCAAACCAATTAAACACATGAGCAGACCTTCACAAATGGAGCTGTAATGAATGGAAATGTAAAAGAAAAGAGAGTCGTTATAAAAAAGACTGCCAGAAAGATGAAAAGAAGCTACAAGATTTACTATATATTGCTTGTTTCTTCTTGCAGTAAGGTATTTGCTGTGATGTTCCCAATTTTGACATTAGATTTCTTTTAAAAACACATTGAAATTTTACTGTAAGGTATATAACATTTATAGAAACCAAACTGTCTATGTTTTCTTACAATACTAGCTATGTTTGCTTTCTATTCTTTTCTTTTTTATCTCTTTTTTTTTTTTTTTCCCTTCAGCATAAACATCTCTTTCTGGAGAGGTTGGAGAGATAGGTGACAGCAGATCTGAAAAAATGCAGCCTGGAATCTAACTAAATTGACTAGTGCAATGTTGTACTGTTGCCAGTTTGCATTTGTCAGAAGTAGTTAAAAGAATGAGGTCTAAAATATGTTTGTGAGAAAGCCAAAAAGTTGGGCAAAAAAAATTGAAGAAAACTTTCTCAGAAAGGAAAGGAAGAATCCTTCTTGGAAAGGAGGATTCTTGGAAAAAGGAATTTCCATTACAGGGCTGTAAGAAACATTTTGCAGTTGATCAGTTCATTTGTTTCACAGTTTTCCTTTAAAACATTTTGTTTTGCAAGGAATATCTTGAATGGCAAAAATATGTTACTATGAAAATGATAAAGGCAAAAACCTGAAGCATTCAAAAACAAAATAAATAGAAACATTTGAAAAATCTTGAGCTTTTTTAAAATTATTATTATAATTGTTATTGTTGTATTTTACTTAGACACTTCTGTGATTTTTCAGTAACATTCCATCGTATTTACCATTTTTTCCTCAATATATCATAGTCTGTGGTCATCTAGTAATGTTGGGTTTAAATCAATGTAAATATTTCCTTATGCGCTTGAATGTCCCCTGAACTTGCATATTTGAAAATATATTTATTATAATAACCTTGAAAGTACAGAACCAATGGGGTTTGTCATAGCTTCATTTACATTTACATTTTCAAAATATTCTGAAATTATCAAACAGTAACAAAAGTTACATCCTCACAGGTTTTTGAGGATGCTATTCCCATGTTCTAAAGTAAAAATAATACATCATTTTTCCCAAAAGTTAAGATTTCTGGCATTTCATTTGTCACTTGCAGAAGTCCAAACTGCACCTTCCAAAGGATTTAGAGGTGCTCATAGGCGTAAGGCTGTCAAATTATTTATGAGAGGGGTTAACAGTTCAGAGACACCATAAGCTGAAGCAAGACCAGACTCAGAAACCTTGCACCTACTTCCTAGCAGTCAAACAGATTAAAATTAAGACAGGATCAAAAACAAGCATCATTAAATGAATGTTACTATTTCAACTGATTTCAGATCATACTTTCAGTCAGAAAACACAAACTCAAAGGTCAGTACAACATATGAATGAACACTATCTAAAAAAAACAACATCCACTGAGCTCTTGAGTAAAAGCTTTTCGGGGTACAGTAGTGGAGGCAGAATAATTTCACTGGGCTCGGAAAGACTCACCCTGTACTTGGAAAAGACTGACCAGTCCAAGAGAATGTACTTGTACACATTTTGCTCTAAAAACTTTCCACTTGGTGCATTCCATACTTTTTTCTCCCTTTAACTTCTCTCTGAAAAATTCAGAAGTTGAATTATCTTCCTACTGTGAAAGACACATACTTTTCTCCCCTTTTTTTTTTCTTCCCTGTGATTTTGTACTAAAAATCATATATATTTATTGATATACTGATAGTGCATATCTGCTTAACCCAGGAGGGTTTTTTCCCTTTCAAACTAAATAGTGATGGAAAGATAACATTTAAAGCAATTTCAGCAACTTGTGGCTATTTTCCTGAGGGATCTTATTGCCAAGTTTACAAATTTAAAGTCAACAGAATACTCAATCACCCTATACTTATTCTATTTTTGGTCTATAGTTATCACATGAATTTAACATTATTCAATACTTGTCTAAAATGACTAAGTGGGTAGAAGAGTGTTATCCAAAATTCCTCATTGTTCTTTATAGGAAAAATTATCCTTTAAAGCATCAGCACATTCCACCAACCTTCATCTAAGAGCCAGTGAGATACTTTTTCTGTATTCCCTGTATTCCACAACTGACTTTCGCGTTAGTATGACAAATAACCTTGCTCCAGTTTCAATACCTAATTCTTCCTCCATATTCTCCACATCTCCAGAATTAATCATTATACATAACAATACAGAAGTTTATCTGTTTTCATGTATGAATTCAATAGCATTTAAAATAAACCCACACGAAAGAACGAGTTTCTTCCTCCCAGAAAGAAAGGACATCTAATTTCTGTACTCACAGTATCAACTGCGAAAGGTAGAATTGCTATCACTATAACATATTGTCTCTTTTAAATTTTTTCCTAGTTTTAAGGAACTAAAGAAACTTTTTATAACTTAGTCTCAGTAACTTCTGCTATTTACCAATTTCAGTGAATGGTTGTACAGGAAAAAAATAATTAAAAAATAAAACTAAAATACTTACATTAATGTAAATCTGCTCTTAATTTCCATTTTTGGATACAGATTTTGTTCTGCTTATGTCTCTCATTTCAGAGGTTACAAGCATGTGACTGTCTGAGGATTTTCCAGCTGCTATAAATTTAATTACTGAGGTACTTTTGGAAGTGTGGAAATCTGGAAATTTACTACCAGAGAAGTAAAATGGGGAAGGAGGGAGAAAGGATTGAAAAGATTTTTCTTATAACTTTAATAAGATGATTTTTCCAAAAACTTCTACCTTGTCTGGAAATTCTTGTCATCATTATATAGGAGGTGAGTCATACAGATGTGTTTTTAAGTATGCTCTCTGCCATTTCAGAGAAAAAACCTGACATCTAAGGTCAAATTTATGGATTAGGTGAATGCAACTAAAATTAATTAAGAGAATTTTTTTTCCTAATTCATGTACATATGAAAAAATTATGTTCATCAACCATATTTTAATTTTTGCTACTAAGCTTGATTGGTAATCAAATCAGAATTGATAATCAGAATATTCAGGAGCTCAGTTCTATTTAAGTAGACATGCAAAATTTTGGAGCTTATGTGCAAAAAAATTAGAAACCATAAAAAGTGCAAAACAATAAAGATATTTTTTGGAAACATGCATCCCTTGAACATCTAATATATGTCATCCTTAGTCTTAACAGGCAATTTCATTTTGTAATTTTGGACCCAAAAACAGCATTCAAGAATTGGAAAACATTGCAACTTAACCAGAAAATTGGTAGATGAATATAAGATTGAAATAAAGTCCATATTCTCTGGATACTTTATTGTCTTACGTACTTTCCCAATTAAATTTTACATTTCGATGAATTACTGAACATTCTTTACAACTTCTCAGTTACTTAACTCATTTTAGTCTAATGCAGTAGAATCGATGACAGGTTGGGGATTTTTTTGCTATTAATCCTGGCATTTGTCCAACATGTTTTGAGTTGAATGGGGAATATTTTCAGTAGATTTTATAATTATTATGATTATTTATAAAGTAATCACAACTGCTGTTGACAAATCTGTTAAATTTAGTATAATTATCACTTTTGATTACACCCATCCATTAATGTTTGAAACACTTCTTTGTAACGTCATTTCTGTACTGAATTCAAAAAGATTATTTATGCAGTTACAGTTTCACATTTTTATTTGAAAAAATTTAGTAATATGTATAATTTTATTAATATTGATTTACCGCTCTTCGCTTTGTTGTTGGGGATATTATTGAAGAGTTTCTTCCCTGTATTTTAAAGGAAAATGCCAAGATATATACAAATAGGAAAAAATCATTATAATCCAGCTAGGTTAATTTTCCCTGGCAGACACCTATTAAAATACTGACAAAGATGGAAGGATGGATCCTTATGCACAAAGGCCTGAGGGAAAAAGTGGAATGTAGCAGTAAAAGTAAATTTCAAGGTATTATAAACAGAATCAATGTGAATTTTTGAAAATATGAGATGAAAGAAGATGAAATTCAACACACACTTCAGGCTTTATCTGAACCTTTCTACATCTCCAGATGTTACGGAATTCTCTAAATGCTGTACGTAACAGAGAGGTAAAGAAGCACAGAGCAGACACCCTCCTGTCACCTATTCACTCTAGGAAAATTAAAGTCTCTCCAAGGTAGAAATTACAGGGACTAGAAGAGCAGTACCTCCCACTTACAGATCAATTTTGGTTGCAAAACTAAAGTATAATCTGCTGAAACTTTATTAGACAACAGATCTATTTTAGCATAGGCCTCTCAAGCTTCCTCTCTTATACTGCCATTCAGCAGTTTCCATGATCCTGCAAGATTGAAAAAAAGTAACATTTAAAACAAAATATTGTTTCATTACCTGGGCAACTGTGAGATAAGCCTTCTGCATTCTAGATTATTTTTAGTTTTTTGTCATTATCTGTTACAGCTGGAGGGCCTTGTTGATTCATTATCCTGTTGCTGTAGATTATGGCAAGTCTATTTCTCTCAGTTCAGGGCAATCCATTACAGGTCCTGAATAAAAGCATAAGCTTTGTACATCCATCCTATGGGAAGGATGATATGAAAAAAAAACCCCAAAAAACTACAGCTTTCCAGGAGACAGTGTAGATAGAAGTGTTCTCGTATAAAAAAGCTTTATCTTACTTTAATGCTTTGCTAAAGAACATATATTAATATAGGGAATAGTGTTATGGGTTTTTCTAATAAAAATCCACCTTTTGCTATGTATAAAGATATATATATGTTTATATACTTGTCTTAGGGCATAAGACATTTGCTGTTTCAAAATATTTTCAATCACTTTAATTAAATAGGTGGGTCTTTTGTTTTGATGTGCAAGCACTAAACCAGGTTTTGAAATTAACTGTCAGTTTTTCCTCCTTCCTTAATGATATTATTTAAGATCTCTAGAGAATAAGATCAGACATGATAAATATCTGTCTCAAATAATTTGATACCGATAGATTGTTCTTCCTACATTTTATTAGACCTTGATGGTGTTAACTTACTAGCTTTTGTGCTGACATCTGATTTCACTTTTATAGGTTCATGAGACTAAACATGACAGGACTTTCTTCTAATATTGTCTCAAATGTCCAAGGACATTTAAATGGGCAAAATAGATCAGATACAATACAGTTTTCCTTTTTGGTATATGTTGCTAAATAAAATGTTATTGACATGACAGATTACCCATCTTCATAAATGGTGTACAGATTTGTTTGATGTTTGGGAGTCATACATTGCAGGAATGTACTGATGTTGACCTGTCTGTAGAATTACTATATAAATAGTATAGACATTTTACAGATATGGAAAAAGCATCCAACTTTTAAGACCCCTTTATAATCATAAATACTATTGAGAAAGGTTCCATAAACACTATCAGCTTAAACATTGATCTGACTTTTAATATTTCCAGCTTTTCTCATTCCTGGTTTATTTATTTTATCCATTTATCTTTCATTTTTATGATATTGACTGTTTTTTCATTGGACAAAATGAAGCAGAAGAAAATCAATCATTCCTCAATGTGTATGATGCTTTGGGCATAACATCATCCCACTGGGAACACTCTACAGATGTAAGCTATGCTTGCTTGTACTTTATTTGCAGGACAAATGAACTTCCACATCATATGTACTTATTTACTTATTTTAGAGTCCATAAAAAATATTTATTGCATAAAGAGTTCAAAGGTCTCAAGTCATATATTACAAACTGAATACAAATATAATAGCTTCCATTAAACATAGAAAGAAAATAAAATATAAAATATCCAGTTCTCTATTCACATACCCTTGTCCTCAGGATAAGTATGGGTAGCACATTGCCATGAATGGGTGATTCGGATCACTTAAAGGACCACTGTCAAAAGGTATGAGCAAAAGCAGAACAGGAGAAGAGTGTGAGGAGTCCTCCCCTTGAGGAGGAAGGAGCAGCAGAGACAACATGTGATGAACTGATCGTAGCCCCTGTTCCTTATCTCCCTGAGCCACTGGTGAGAGGAGAAAGAGAACTGAGAAGTTGAGCCCAGAATGAAGGGCAGTGGGAGGTGTGCTTTAAGATTTGGATTTTATTTTCTCATGATCCTACTCTGATTTTTACTAGTAATAATTTAATCTCATTTCCCCAAGTAGAGTCTGTTTTGCCTGTGGTGGTAATTGCTGAACGATCTCTCCCTGTGCTTTCCTTGACTCTTTCTTCTCCTCTGTCCAGATGAGGAGGGGTGTGATAGAGTGGCTTGGGTGGCCACTGGCATCCAGCCAGGGTAAACCCACCACGCTAACAGATACCGTTTGATTCAATTTGCAGACTACGCAGTAATGTAGTCGGAAGGTAGGAGTAATATTTTGATCTACAAGGCCTATTCAAGAGATACTAATTACATGTTAGAGCAGCCAAATTTTTCCATGTCATCATTGCTTTTCAGGAACTTGTATTTCTCAACATATGTCTCTTTTCCAAGTCCATACCCACATCTAGTGTGACACCTTTACGTTAGAGAACAGTAGAAATAGAAAAAAATATTTTTAGAAGCTTCATAGTTCATGGAACAGTAATTCAGCTCAGGGAAATGGGCAGACATGGTATTCCCTTTGCACCAAAGCATTAGTACAAAGCAAAAAGAAATGATCCAGGTAAACTTGATAAGCAGTCCAAATTTGCATGAAAGATTAATGAATTTGGATAAATACCACAGCCATGTTACTCCTACTATTCTCTTCTCTGTTTTTCTCAATAGGAGGCACACCTGGAGCCATCTCTGCTAATAAAACTCGCCAATGAGGTTTCTGTAATCTATTCAGAATAATGAGGGCTGATGATATAAAATTTGACACTGCATTGTGTAGCAAAAGCCAAAAACTCCAGGTGAATTTTTTTTTCCTTTAGAACAGAAGTGAAAACATTTAAGTAGTTTAGGACAAGGTATAGATAGATGTGACTGTGAAAATGAGGAAACAAATAAATAATGGTCCTGGTTTTACTCTATTTGTGGTAGTCTCTGTTAGTGAGTCATTTAGTTTAGCAACCTTAAATCAAAACTAACAATGATTTTTGCATGAAGCTTTTGTAAAAAATATATGCCAACAAACAGTAAAATGTAATATAATAAAAGCAGGATATTGAATTGATTTACTGTATCCAAGATGAATTTGGTAACAATACTAGATTTAAGGCTGTTTGGCTCAGTGTTGTAATATAATTGACTCTTCAGAAAAACATTAATTTTTTTACTGTGTCATGACAATTTTTTGATCATGAATACAATTCCTTTGTTCTTATGCTTTTCCTTCATCCGATGTCAGCTACCAGCATTCAGTTAGCAGGAACAGTCAGAGTGAAGTATTCTCATTGATTTATAAATATGATATACACACGTATATTCTATATATGCAATGTCATTGTCCATGGGTGCAATATAGGTATTTATCATTTTTATTGGTTAAAAGCAATACCAATTACAATTTAAAGACCAAGAAAAGTAATTTCTTTTTAAATAAAATTAACTTTATGTATTCCAATTATGTGTTCCAGTCTCTGTGATTAAACAAAACTTCACTAAATTACCTACAACAGTTTAGAGACTACAAAGTTATTATTTTTTATCATTGACTCCATCTCCCCTGAATACAATTCTTCAGAAGCTGGCTTCTCAGATCATTCCAGGTTTTAAATAGATTTTTTTTTTTATGGTATGTATACAGGCTGATGATATAATAATAGTAAGAAAGACATTGAATGTAAATTAAAAGCTGAGGTACAATTAAATTGCAATGAAAGAAAAGCCCATAACAGGACCCATGAGGATATATTCACATTATTACCACATGAACACTTTTGCTGGAAGAAATAGCAGTTGAATTTAAATTGCTGAGGCCATTAATTAATGTTTTATTGAGAAGAGCATGAATCTGACATACTTTCAGCTTAATAATATTAAGGTAAGAAGGCAGATGACCAGGCACTGGGATAAGGTTTAGCTAACTGAACAGATCATGAGAACCCACTGAGTACCACAGGAAAAACTGCTGGACACAACAAATAACCAGAAGGTGTTGGAAGAACTCTCCCTGTGGGACCAGATGCTTCAACCCAGATGGTGGATGCAGCCCAGCTTCAGGATGTGCCTGGGGCCTCTCTTTAGTGCCAGGAGAGATGGCTTTTCATCCCGCAGGATCTGTGCTGTCTGTGAAGAGCTGAGTGGTTGGACGAGTTATAGAAGGTAATGAGCAGGCTACAGAGCACCATCTGAGAACATGAAAAGGGAACAGACAGGATCTTCTGAGAGGCTTACTTACAACTGCTGGATGGATTCACCTCATCTAAATTCGAGGAGGAGCCAGATGTGCTTTTAAGCTGAACATCTGAGCTGCCTCAGCCTAAAACATGCAAGACCACCAGGAGGAAGCAGGATATAATGCTGTGAGGTGGCTGGATTTCACTAACACTGGAAGGGGACCTATGTGAGAGACACACAGTCCCCAGATAGTGAAGGGGAGTAATGATGCCTTTTCAGGAGCAGTTTTGCAAGGCCAGCACTATCTTGTTGACCATATCCATAATATTATTTAAGGCTGAGGTGGTAAAAGACCTAGTTAGCAATATCAGAAGTACAAAATTGAGGTGTAGAGGTAGTAAATTCTGGGACTGAAAGCAAGAAATTAATTACAGGTGCGTTATCTGAGATGAGGAAATGCTGGGACAGGCTTCACCAGTCAGGATCTCAGTGGGCAAGCAAAGATGAAGGGAGCCCAAACTATTTCATGCTCTCCTGCAGTCACTGTGCTTTGCCTTGAATGAGACACAGCAGGATTCACGTCGCCTAATTTTAGGTACATTTATATCTGAGCTAGTCAATATAGATTTTCCACATAGGCCATATAATCACTCAAGTTTGATTATATGTGTTGTGGTTTGACTGGGATTAATTGTATCTCAATTGTATCACAGAGGTCAACACCAGGACCGAGTCCTCAGCATGTCTCTGGGATTCTTCTTAGGTAATGACACACATGTTATTTATACGTCATTATTTGGCAAAGAGTGGTCCTTTGATGAGAATCTTACTTCTTCCATGGATCTTAGTCAAGCTGCCCGTTTTACCTTGGTTGAGACAGCACTGCATTTGAAGTATTGCTGAAAACTGAGAAATGACTGGTGTAGATGATACACTGTGATGTTGTTTCCATCCTCCTATTATCAGCACAGGGTCTTCTGCTGATGGGACATTTATGTTGCAATTTTATGAGGATGCAGGTCTTCCTGGACTTCACATAAAAAATGTATTCCTCAATTTCACTGCTGGGAATGACAGGAAAATACACTGGAAAAGGCACTGGGGATAATTCTAATAATTTATTTCTGGTTTGAGGCCTTTTTTTCTTAAATTTTAGAAGACAAATATTCTACCTATGGATTAATAAAAAAATAAAAACTCAATTAAAATTTAGAATGTGTTTCAAAATTCATTACATAAATAAAATAACTTACATGTTCTTTTTGCACAAGCATAACAAAGTCTTTTTTAAAATATGTATCCATTTGAGGACTAAATTTTCACCAAGGAACAGGGCAGGATTCAACAGCTGAAACACAAGTGGTTAATGTCATCCTAGGAAACAGGTGTCAGAAGAAAACTTCAAGGTACCTGTCCTGGGGTAACCCAAAATGTTGTTGTATTCCATATCTATCTGTGCCCAAGAGACTAGGCCACTTCTTGAAAATGGTCACATTCAAACTTGGTTTTCATGTCTGGATATATATGAAGCTAAATTTCTCACTTTTTAGAATCTAAAAAATTGTAATTGTCTATAAGTTCCTTCATCTAGCCATTTCTAGTTTGCTAGAAATATTTTATTACTCATTAGGTTGGACATGAAAATGTTGCCATATTTGCCTTCTAAAGTAAGTCATGTGGGATGTGGATGATTCAGTGTTTGGTCTTCCTTATGTCTAAACTAAAAAATCTCAAATTCATTTGTAAATGGTTCTTTCCATGAAAAATAGTGATTTATAATCAACATACAATTTGGCTCTCTGTAATATTAAGAGGTTTGTACTTAGTGATTCAATGAAAGTTCCAGATTTTCTATTGCTACAAAGAATTCTTGCATGTTTGCTCAGAAGGGTCTATTTAGCCAGGTCTCTATCTATTTGCAAATTTTGGTATTTTCTTTAAAGAGAAAAAGGAAGATTAAAAAGGAATAAAAAAGAAATAAAATCTTCTCTAAAAAAGAAATAAAAGCATATAAGTATTCACAGCTTACAGACACACTATACTATTTTCTGAGAGTTTTAAAAACTAAAAAATATTAATTTTGGAATTCCTTGGCTTTAAAAGAGATAACTTATGTACACCTTGGAGCTTAAAGTCAAACCTCTTAGAGCTTATTTTATTCTGACAATAACTAATTTGGACAGTCATCTACCTGTTCTTAAAGCAGACTTATTTCAGAAGAATGAGGTCAACTCAAAATGGCAAATTTTCTGTTCATCTATCAATGCCATGTCTTCTGAGAAGTGCTGAAAAAATCACAACCTAGCTCACTGGAATGTATGTACAGTGAGAGGCAGGAGACCAGGTCTGTACCTGTCATTTTGTGTAAAAATATGTAAGCATATATCAAGAAAGATAACAATTAATCTAAACAGCATTAATTTTTAACTTTCTAAATGAACTATTTATATAAGTTCCTGTGTTTCCCACACAATTTAAAAGGATTAAGGAATTTTCTTTCTTATTTAAATATATTCCTACAAAAATAAGCGTATCTACAAGCAGGTAGCCATGCATGGAAGTTTATAAGTTTCTCTATGAAGAATTTCTGCATTGGTCCTGTTGTTTCAGTGCTAGTTTTCCACAGAAGTTGCCAAAATGGAATGCCTAGACATTCTTGTGCCATGAGCTACCCACTGTCAGAATCTGGACTATTAGGTTTTTATCATTTGCTCTCATATGAAAGGTTGTTTTAATGACAGAAGGTGAGAAAAATTTTGTCTTTTATCTCGACTATATTTTCATCCTAAGCTAGGCAATAGCAAATTACTTGACAAAAATTAATGACTATATCTATCCTTTATTTAGAAGTGACTTAATTATAAGTTTTATAAATAATGGATTACTAATTCATTACATAACAAGCTGTTGAAATTAGCTCATTACTGTACCTTCTGTCATGGTTATAGGAGCCTGCCTACATAGCAATTCAATTTACTGAAATATATCCTGTGTTGCAGCAGCACTGACTAGAACCATGATGATTAAGCTGAGATGCCTTTAACATTTCCATTGTAAACTATGTTTTTAGCTTCGAATTTCTCACCTGTTTGGATCAAACTTGGTACAAAAATTTAACAATCAATCGCTTCCCCTTCTCAGCTTTTGTTGCCAGAGCCAAAATAGACAAAATGTGGATTTTAAAAAAAATTATTTCTCCAAATGTATCTTCTTTGCAATGTTCTTGAGGAAGGTTTAGATGAATATGAAATGAGTACGTATATACTGATATACTTGAGATTAGCACAGTGATTTATTTGATATGAAATAAAGTAAGAAATTTCTGAATTATTACACTGTGTAATTGAAAACTTTGCTACCAGTGATGTAAAGTTGTATTTTTGCGTCTTATATCAAAAGTCCAATTTTCACCATGATACTTCTATTAGAAATCAAAATTTCACTTATAATGTACGCTTCTCTTCCACAGAATTTCACATTAGCTAATGAGAGATGATTCTGCAATTCTAATTTTTTGTCACATAAAAGATTCAATGCAAGAAACATAATTCTTTTGAACATAAGCTTTTACAACCTACTTAAAAGAAAAAAAAAAAGGAACAAAACCTGGGGAAATGGAAAAGAAAAGAAAAAAAAACCCGCAAATAAAGTTCAGGTGGTTGTTAATTAATTTCAATCTTCTAATTTATAGTCAATTTGGATTACCATTAATTACATGGTTAAGCAGAGACTCTTTCAAATTACAAGCAATTGTTCACATCAAATCAAGGAGACTTTATCCATCTTCAATTAGGAAATCTGTAACTTTTTTCTTTTATTTCAAATAGATTTTGAGTTACTTTGAAAGTTTCCTGCAATTTTCTGAGCCACAGTTGAAGCAGAAATTGAGAGAATTGAAATGCTGAAAATTGCTCATTTTTGGGTGAAGAGAAGAATGCCATACTATTTTCACCACAGCAAAACTCCTGTATCTCTGTAAATTCAGCTCCCAGTCAGGAGTTGGAAAGCCCATCCAAGTATTTCTCATCCACGTGGAATAGGAATTTATTAGAGGATGTCAAGGTTGTGAGACTTAGTGGCATGTTAATTTTTAAGCATATGGGGATATTTGATAAAAAAAAAAAAATATATATATATATATATACAAACATATAAATTAAAATTATAGATATAAATTTCATCCTCACTTTTGCATCAGCATGTAAATCTGGTCAGAAATCAACATGGCGCAGATTTCATCTTAAAGTTGCTAAGATAACTGATAATTTCTTACAAAAGTCCAGTCATTTTGAGGACTATATGAACAAACAGTGTAGTACACAGTTCAGAGACAATCTGCTCTGAAGAATAATGCACAGGATTTAAAATCCATATGTATGATTTTTTTGGTTTTCAGAAGCTGTTTTATCTGGGGGTTTGTGGGGCTTTTTTTTTGGTTGGTTCATTCATTTTGGGGGGTTTTCAGTGAAGAAAAGATGTAGGACTTTCAGGTGAATAAGCCAGGATACTTGTTAAATGTAATGAGAACGAGCAATTGAAATAAATTTACTTTAGGAAGTAGGCTTGTGTTGTTGGGTGTTGCTGGGTTTTGGGTTGTTTGGGGTTTTTTTGTTTTGTTTTAGTAAGTATTGTCTATTCTCTCAAATACATAATTAACCATTATATAATCAAATAAATATATATTATTATCCACAGGGAGAGAGAAACACACTATTTATGGAACAATTATGTGAATTGCTTTCAAATACCTGAAAATTCTAGCTGTAATTTTACATTTATTGACAATCAAATTCCTCCAACAGCGTTCTGTGATGGACTTTTTATGAGCTCAGTGGATTATGACAAATGGTTTCATAAAAAAATATTTAATACTAACTGCTACATACAAATGGTCACAGACTTATGTTTGTACGGTAATTTTCATACACGATCTGATCCATATTTTGACTGTATTGAATTAATTTTCAAAGAATTGGAGTTATTATAAAAAATTGAGTTGCACTGTGAAAATATGAAACTCTTGGCCTATATTTTCCTGTTTTGATTTAAGCAAGTTTGACAAATTCCACAGAATTAGTTATCAGGCTTTCTGAATGTTATTTTGGTGATTAAATACAAGCAAAACCTCCAGTACCTGCTGTTCCAGTTACAGTCACTTATCTGAGAGCAGGAAATTTGATTTTGATAATTCCTAGCCACCTCAATTGACCAAGATAAGTCCGTTAATAATTCAGTAAAACTGACCAGAACTCAGATATCACCTCAGATACTTGAGGTGGAAAGTGTCATTGGTCCCCAAATACCTCATACAGTGCATATACTGACACATGTTCCTGGACAGATTTGATGTTTAAAACCATACGTATGAATAAAAAGGGAGAACACTTCATGTTTGTAACTCTTCTCTTCCTTGCCCTGACATGTCAACTGGATGATAAATTCTATGTGCAATTCACTGCAATTCATTGACCAAATCAATAAGACTAGAAGACGTTATTCTACTTCCCTACCTTTGTGTTTGATGTAAATTTTGGCTGTCCTTTGAACTCATAATCCCAAAGAGAAAGACTTCAAAGATGTTCTAAAGAGAAGTACTTTCCCCTCAATGTGTCTTTGCATGAGCATCTTGAATAGGAATTAAATGTTTGCATTCATCAGTGTTCAGCTTTGAGATTCTTCATACATGATGAGGAGAAATATTAGAAGTGATTCTGTAGCTATCCCCTTTGCTGCAATAATAAAAACAACCTAATGTTGTTGTCAGGGAGCTAGGAAGTGCACTGCTGTCTCTTATGTAAATAAATATTGGTTTGGAGTTTTATTTGGAAAATGAAAGTGCCTTCCAGATGCTTGGATTGCTTAAATGCCATGAACTCTCCTGCAACCAAAGGATATTTGAGGTTTCCTCGTAAAATTGAGAGGAAATTTAACTAGGATATTCATAAATATTGTTTGCCTTTTTTCTCAGCTAGGTTTTCCTTCATGTTGGGGTATCTGAATGTTGAAAGAATCCAGATCTGAAATCACTGGAAGTTCGGTCACCTGTAACTTCTCTGGTATAACATGACATTAATTTGGTGGAACAATGTAAAAGTCAGAATAAGATAATTCCTCATAGGGGGACCTAGTGAGGGCAGCACTCTTAGGAATCTCACTCTGTGCCATACGACCCTCAATTCAAAGCAAGGCAAGCAGAAAATTCTGCGTAGGCAATCCCAAATATGCATGTAGCTGGGCTTTTGGATAATGAAAGATTGAAAATTACTTTCTGACTCCAGCTTGCAAAATTACCTCACAGTATAAATAATTTTACAATATTTCCTAATTTATCTTTTTAGTCATTGAATTACTTAAAAATTAGATACTAGTGTCTTGTAAACTTTCTATATTTTGACTCACTTTTCATTCACTGATCAGTTTCAGCTAATTTCCAAAAATTTGTTTTCCATTTCTCCTATGTCTTATCTAAAGAACCAAGAAATTGCTAATTGCAACAAAAATGTGAGTTATACTGCACAGTTTTACAAACTGGCAATGTGTTGACTATTAAACCCTTACTTACAAGAGCCTGTAAAATGGAAGATTCACTCTTGTCAAGAACCCTCTCTGTTGAGACAGTGTTTACACAGCACCATCGTGAAATTCTGTTTCAAAAGAAAAGAGAAAAATCAATTCACTCTTTACAATTCAGCTTTACAATTCAGAGCTTTACCTTTCCTGAAACACCAAAAAACAAAAATTAAAGTTCATGTAATAAAATACATGGAGGAAAATATTAATATCTCCTGGTGGTAAGTTTTCTTACTCTAATAGCATTCCTGTTATGATGTAATGAGGCACTAAGGCACATATTAAAATGTACAAGTTGATAGGATAAATTATGCATCTTTTGGAGAGCTAATGATATAAACAACTATTTTTCATAGTGTTTTCACAATTGTCCCAAGTTATGTCCACAATCTCTTTGTGTTCAACAACATTAGATGAAAGTACTCGAGTTAAGATAGATGAGTGGTCACTCACCTTTGTCTGCATGACATAGAGATGAAAGGTGAAACATTTAAACATTTTTTCTGATTTTTTTTTTTTGTTTGTGGAGAGGTAGTGATGGTTTTTGTTTCTCTTTCTTTCTTTCGTTCTTTCTGTCCGTGTGGGATTGGTTTTGAGTTTGGAGGTTGGGTTTTATCTTTAATTTGGTTCATGGGGGGCTTATACAACAGTGTGTTCTTAACCTGTTTTGTGATTTTGTCTTATATGTCTTAACCTAGTAAGGTACTCAGATGTCCTGATGAGGTGCACTTGTTTCATCTAAATTTCATTCAATTAACATAAATGATCAGTTTTGCCTTCATAAATCAAGCATTTAGAATTCCTATCCAGTCAGTAAAGAGAAGTAAAATCTATACCAACAGAGATGATCTAGTGCATCTACATTACATATCTACCTCTGTCTCCTTTAGATGGCCTGAGCCCTTACACACCTTAAGATATGTAAGTTCACATATACTTGGTTGCCAAAGCAGTTTTCATAGTTATTTTAATTTTTTATACTATAACAATGATGCTTGTATTTTGTAACAGATTTATGATAATTTCAATTTAATTACAGTTTTACGTTAATGTCTGTGTAGTTTATATAGCTCACTTGAGGATTTTCATGGTGTTTTATTTTCTTGGGAAGGAATTATATTATAAATGTCTTCTTATCAAAATTAATAGCCCATTCTTGTTTGATGTGGAGGGTAATTATATGGTGTTAAATTAAATTTAGTAGTATCAAATATAATTTTTTCCTCGCATCCATCTGTATGTCTCCCTAATTAAAATGTCATGTAATGTTTCTGGAGGATAAGGAAGAAATTGCCTGTTTCATTGTACTGGCATTTTAAGTAAATATTTATATCAGACAGTGCATTCATTAACAAAGAGATTATCATTGTCCATACTGTGTTGTGGAAAGTCTTTCATTAACAGCTTAAGAAATGGAGACTTTTTTGAAAGGGCTATGGAAAACTGTAAACTATTCCAATGCTCTTTACCTTAATTCATTCATAAGGTGCATTTCATAAGCATGTTTCTGTTTACTAGGAGATTTAAATATGACCCCTGCCTCCTTCTATCTACCTTTTTATGCTTTAGTGTTCCTAAGTGGGACAAAAGCAAACTCAGTCCTTTTTAATGAATATTGAACATGAAACTGATTCAGAGCCTTTCTTGACATTTCTAAGAGTTACATATTATGAAATTAACATATCTTGAACATCTTTCTACTTAGAAGCACTTAAACATTTTGTGAAGGGAAAGAGATGGGAAAAGACGGCAAATGTCAATAGATAAATATTACAGAAAAAAACCTAGACTTTGCTCAGGCTGTGCTTTATATTTCATTTCACTACAGCTCACTTAACATGCAGAGAAATACGACTCAAAAATAAACAGACAATTTTGAATTGGGATATTAAACTGTTTCATTCTGAAAAAAAGGCTTCATATCTATATAATGATAAATAAAAGTCACTTCCTTTCCCTGAAACCTCACGGAAACAGAAGGTCAAGTTCAGTTATGGTATTATTGTACTGATTACCATTGCTTCTGTCCTGTTAAAAGAGGAAAAAGTTTGCTTTAAAGAACTTTCCAGCTGGTAATAAAAGAAGAAGCCCTAGGAAGGTTTGGTGCTTTTTTGAATGTAGCAATTAATTAATTTCGCAGTATCAAAATTAGCTTACCAGCAGGTTTTCAGTTTTAAGGCTGAAGTAGTTGCTCTGTAGCTGCTTCTAATGCAGAAAAGACATACCTTACTGTCAAGCCTAACCTTTCAAAAGTCAAATTGCCTAACTTTCAGATGATTTCTTATTCAGTTAATTTCTGTTTCAATTCAAGGAACAATTTTGCAATGGACAAAATGCCTTTAAAATAGATAACCAAGGTAATGCACTCTACTTAGCAATGCTTGCATTAATATGCCAGGCTATAGACAGTACTAATGATGGGAAAGTAAACAAAATAAGAACCATAGAATGGTTCAAAGCAAGCTTAATAACCTTGGGATGAATATTATTTCTGTTATTTTCTTTTGTTTTGAATAATGTTATTTGCATCTCTACTGAATAAAAGCACAAAAGTTGGGAAAGACAGTGGAGTTTTAACAGCAGTTTTTCAAAACTGTGTATGATTCCAAAACATAACAAATTAAAACAAGGGTAATGGAATGAAAAATTCTGAAGTATTTTAATGTGCTATTTCTCTATTTTTGTCCTAATTTTGTGATTCTTCTCAGTAATCAATTATACTTATTTACTTTAAACAAAAGGAAGTTAGATGAAAGAGCTGCTTGCAAAATGAAATATTTCTATCTTGATTATTAACATAAGCTTTACTAAGAAATCAAACATAAAGTGAAGTATTACTCTCAAAAGTCCTGAAAGTCCAGTAATCTGTGGGAATATCAGAACAGAATATGAAGATCCTAGACTCAATATGATGTGAAGTATATGTGCGAGATAAAAAAAGATAATTCATCCTGAATTTGATAAAGAGTGAAAGTGCATATGTAAGGGCCCAAAACTTGTTCAACGAGACTTTTAAAATGGCTGACAGTTGTTCAGGTACTCTGAGTTAGACACACAGGAGAAATACTGACAAGATATTCTCAAGAGGTCAAAACAACAAAAAAAACTTTACTGGAAATTTTAGAAAATTAAAGAACTTTGGCAAAATGTTTAGAGCTGCATTTAATAAACATAAAACACTTCCCAATGCATTAAATTTGCCCATTCAACTTAGCAATCACTAAGCCTGTCTGTTTTAAGTAACTAAAAAATTCCAAGAGGAGAGAATTCGAAAAAGAAAGACAGAAAACATATAGAAAAGAACAAATATAGCTACCACTACTGGTTCCAGCGGTGCTCAGCCGACAAAAAATTTCAAGAGTATGTAGGGTCAAGAGATGTGTTCGCCTTGTGTCCAGCTTTAATACACCTTGGCCTTCCTGGGCCCTTCCCCCAGGGTGGGACTTCTGGTCATTTGGCCACTCAGGAGCTGGGTTAGGGGTTCCAGGGGCAGGTGTGGAGCTTTGCCACCACTGGGCCAGGAATTGGTGGCCACTGCAGAGCTGGGATATGGGCCCAGGGGTGTGGGATGTGTGGGACAGGGCATTGCCTCACCAAAGCAAGGTTCTGCCTCTTCCCCCGCTACACAAAGTGTTTTCAGCCACCAATCCTTCCAATCCCTCGCAGCATATAAAGTGGCTGAACTTAAGCCTTAGTTACCTAAGGAGTAACTTAGGTAACAGAGAGGAGAAAAAATAAGGTGAATAATTAATGAGATTTTATTACTTAGCATAATGCTTATGTGTATTAAATACAAATCAAAATTCGTATATGTAAGATTAAAAGATTTAATAGACAAGTTGCCTGTGTTTGACGTTTTTCCTAACATGGCTTACACAATTTTGTGCAAAAGTAGAGTTCATAAAGTTTTGGTGAACTAGTACTTTGGTATTTTTGCATTTAACTCTAAAGTAATGATCATCGCAGCTTTTTTTTTTCTCATCATGATGGGAATGTGGCCCTAACCAGCAACATGAAAATGATGCTGAAGAATTCCTAACAGATTTAAATTGTGTAACTTTCTCTTGCGTCTAGTCCCCTTCCTCATTTTGTCATCGCTAATTTGAAAGGAGTTTGAGAGCAGAAGGGTACCACCTATTTAGACTAGGTTTCAAAAATCATGAAGAAAAATTTGTCCTCAAAGCTATAAATGAAAGAAGCAGATATCTTTAAACTTCTTTTACAAATGAGAATTTTTAAATGTAAGATTGATTTCTTTGGGCTCATCAAGCAATTAAGTTTCAGATTCTGAAGTGAACACTTAAACCTTTCACTTAACAATTTACAAAAGCACTAACAATATATGTCAGGAAGAATAGCCCCTAAGTTCAAATGTATCACAAGAACTTCAGAAGTCTCATTATTCCCTGATGCTCACTATGGTGCAGGAAACCATTTCAGCCAATAGTTAATCTTCAGAGTTTTCAAGCTTTATAGCATAGCACAGGATAGAATAATATGCATTATATTATTAATTGCTCTGGCTCTCTAGCATTTGTAATACACATGCTTTTCATATTTTGGCATGATTGAATTACAAAGTCAGGTGATTTTCAAAAGTGAGGATCCTTGTTTTTAAAGATTACATATATTTATGCCTCCATATCGGCAGTGCAACCTACGCTTCAGTGATTTTCAGAAGCCTGATTCAGACAGAGATACAGCAAAGATATCCTATCTTCTTTTCTTGCTAGATATCTCTGAGGAAATCACCAAAGGAAGTTTAAACAAAAGTGTTATTTCTTTACTCCCTTGGGTGTACATGTGGGTTTTGCTTACAATTTAGACAGAATACATTACAGTACATCTTGCCGATTAATGGGCATGCAGTTGTCTGAAAGAACTTGGTATTATTGCAGTAGTATGAGCTCTTTCTCCTTAAATTCAGTGAAAATGTTTTCCTAAGAAGTGTCGTGGCTTAAAAATTTAATTTACAATGAGTTGGAACCTGACATACAAGATCTCTAGGAAAAAAAAGTTGAAAACACATTTTATCATGATAAGTCATTTTAGGGGCAAGATATAAAAAATTAAAGTTTTAGTGGGCCATTAACCATGCTAATTTGTTAAATTATATTTCAAAAAGTCTGACTGATTTTACTTCTCCATTTCTATTGAGCTTGCAGCAATTGTCTTTTTTTTTTAATGCACACTGTATTTCATGCTCTACCTTTCCATTTCCTTCTGACATGCATTGGGTTAGACATAACTGTTAGACTTGATACTGTATTCCAGATTCTTAGGTTAGGATATCTTTCACAAAGTCTATATGGAAGGAAGGAAGGAAGGAAGGAAGAAAGGAAGGAAGGGAGGGAGGAAGGAAGGAAGGAAGTTGAAGTTAGGGAGAGATCTTTATAAGACGATGAATGAAAAAATGTTCTTCTTCAAGCTCATATGCTTTTTCCTGCTGAAAATTTCTTTTAGATGTTAGAGATGACCACATCTATAATTTTAATAATTGCAGCAATTCATTTTCTGTAATGCATTTGTGTAGCAGAAACTTGCATGCTGAATGATTAAATTAGCAAAAACACTTAAGGTTTATGGGGGTGCAAACCCTATACACCTTACATGATGTATTTTTCAGAATTTAATGGTATAAACGGCATTACTATTAATAATAATAATTTTTACTAAAAAATAGTAGAATCAAAGAACGGGGTTGGATCACATCCCTTGACCTGCTGCGGGTCGTGCTACTTTTAATGCAGCCCAAGATATGATTGCCTTTCTGGGCTGTAAACTCACATTGCTGGGTCACGTCCAAATTTTCACCAACCAGTGTCCCCAAGACCTTCTCCACAGGGCTGCTGTCAGTCAGCAAATACTGTTGTTGTTCTGCATTACTGTAATGCAATACTACCTTGAACTTAGTTCCCATTGGACATAAATGCTACAACTACATGTTAGTATGACAGCTATCACTTACTATTTGTGTGCTTGTCCAATAGCAACTTTATTACTAGTAATCAACCATATTAAAACATTAAAGAACATATGCAATTATAACTAACAGAAATACCTTAATGCTAACTCCCGTATTTCATTTGAATAATGCAAGTCTATAATTTGTACTTTTCTGCAGCTTAATATTGGGGTATTTTAAGGACAAAAGTTATAATACGCTTTTCAGAAGTGATTACAATTTCATTGGATAGAATAAGCTATGTAGGTGAATATCATAATTTTTTTTCTTCTGTATAATATATCTGTCTCTTTATTTGTTTTCCCCAGGCATCTTAGAATAATCAAGCAGAATTAACGCTTGCATCCTGCTCTACAACATTTAGCCAGGTAGAAAGAAGAGATGACACATTTTATTTGCAACATCAAACTATGTCTTTGTAATGTTGGTAGTTTCCGATATCAATTGTAAGGTGGATTACTCTAGGAAAAGAAAATAACACCAGAAATTTAGTTAAAATATTTTAGAACTTTAAAGATTGATAGCCCCTTGGATAATTAACAGTTTCATTTTTGCAAAGATGGTTGTTCATAACAATCTGAATCTCTGAGAGAGGAAGTCTGTAAACTACTCTTTCTGGGGCCTGCAAGCATCTTCCTTCATATCAGATCTGGGCAGCATAACCCCTCCAAGGGCTAAAGTACACACATTAAGCAGTGATCAAATACTCCAAGACCAAGAGTGAAGAAGAAAACTAGTTTAGTTCCCATTACAATGTGTGAAATAGAGAACAGACCTGTTCATTTTCAGTTAAATCTAAAGAGAATTAAAACTTCCGTCTAAGGAGTATGAATATTTTTATCTAGCTCTTCAGGAAGCAGAAGAAGTTTTGTACAAATTCTGAGGCAGTAAATTAACAAGGACACAGTCTTAACCTGTGCCAGGGGAGGTATAGGTTGGATATTAGGAAGAAGTTCTAATCACAGAAAGAGTGATTTGGCATTGGAATGGTCTGCCTAGGGAGGTGGTGGAGTCCCTGTTCCAGGTGGTGTTTAAGAAAAGACTGGGTGTGGCACTTAGTGCAATGGTCTATCTGACAAAGGTGGTGTTCAGCCATAGGTTGGAGTCAATGATCTCAAAGGTCTCTTCCAACCTAATAGATTCTCTGATTCTGTGAAGAATGAGACAAAATAACCTACTTAACTGTTGGAAGTTTTATAGGGTTGTGAACAATGGAGGGTTTTTTCTAGGCAGCATTTTATGGGCAATAGCTCATTTCCACTGAGACCTTTCAAGTGAAAACAATTGAAAGTGAAATCAAAAAGAAGACAAAATCAGAAACAAAAAAAAAATCAAAAAACACTACACAATAACTGAAAATAAGGCATCTATAGTGTTTCTGCAACAAGACAAAGCTACTGGGAGCTTTGAATAACATACCCATGACTGGAGAGCTGCAGACTGCATAAAATGCTAACCACTAGCCAGCTATACCTCCAGGGTGCTTTTCTGACCTCAACCTTACACCTTCTACAGTTAAGCACGACCTTCTAAAGACAGTTAACTGTATGAAATGGGGTGAGTACATCACGCATTTCAAAGCTTCTTCTTCAACCCTGCAAACAACTACACCATGACATTTACGCTACCAACAGACAAAACTCAGATCTTGTGAAAGGTAGCCAAGACCAAAGTAGCATCACTTTATACCAGATCTGCAGGAACTCATAAGGGAATGTCTGAGCAGGGCCATCTGACTCAGGAGCATAACTGCTACCGATTTTTGACAGGCCTTCTATTACGAGATCAACTCTGCATACATGAAATTTCCTATACTTGTTTCTTTGACTGTGTGAGGAAATATTGTAGCACAGAGCCTGTCACAACAGTTGTTGGGAGAATGCATTAACATTCCAACAGTGTCTTCAAAACATTAAGTGTTTTATGTACTAGAATATTTATTCAAATTCAAATAGGTTTCTAAAATAAATTAATTGAGAGGAGAAAAACTTATTGAGTAGCTCCAGCTACAACACCAAAATGAACTCTCTTCCTGCTGATTGTACCTCTTGACATTTCTTCTTCAGGTTACAGTGATGAATTTTCAATACTCTGGGAATGAATGCTGAAATGTTGGTGAAGTTCAAACTGGATGAAATTCAACATGAGTTCAAGCAGCTAAGCCAGCATGTATTGCAGTGTGATGCGGATTCATGGCTATGAGACAGGGTGAAAGACAGTACTCTACAAACTGTCAGAATTGTGGCAAACCACCGGATTTTATACACAGTGTTCCTAAACTTTTCTTCACGGTGATTAAGCACAACTTTTAGTCTTGAAAAAAACTCCCTGTATTGCTAGATGTGTGTGAAAGGTTCATTGTAGCAGTGATATTTAAAGCAAGTGATACTTCAAGAAGACCTAAACTTAGTGTGATAGGTTGTTCTGCTGTGGAGATTTCAGCACTCTTAGATTTATATTCTTATTCCTAAGGACAGTGCTGGCATCAGAAAAGAGCATTGGGTTCAGAAGAAGATGAATGAATTCTCTTATGAGTAGCATTGCGCATGGGTATTTGCATTTTTTAATACTGCAGTACAGCTATTACATTAATTTCAGCTCTTAGCTAAATCTTTAATTTCATAATTATTTGGTACTCAGCAGCTAATTAATGTTTTGAGATCTAATAATACTAAAGAACTTTGAGTTTACTTTTGAGTGCTAATACTAGAGATTTAGAAGTTTCCAAACAATTTCATTACTGTATTAGAACCATGAATTGTTTCAAAAGACATGGTCAAATGAAAAAACATGCTTTTCAACACAATAATATGTGTATTTCATGGATGCCAGTGGAAAATTTTCCTTTGTTTCATTAAGAATGACTATATTTCAGTTGAAAATAGATATTTTTAATTCTAAAAATCTGTTTGTGAAATGAGTAGAGATAGATGGAGTGAATAGACACTAAAGTTAAAATGTCTGTACTGGAAAAATAATATTAAGAATTTGTATGGTTTTGCTCGTGATTATCATAAAACCCTAGAATCATGGAATATTTTGGATTGGAAAGGAACTTTGAAGATCATCTAATTCCAAACCTCTTGCAGGGACATCTTCCACTGGACCAGGCTGCTCATTTGGTGTCAAATGTGAATTCTTCCAAAGTACCCTAAGTAAAGAAAGGAACTGTGCCATAATTTCTTTTCTCAGCCACTGGGAAGAATATCTGGTGTTCAACAGCCCTGAGAATTCCCCATTTCTTACCTTTTGTGGGGTGGCTTAATGGCTGCAAGTTGAAACACTGCGAAGAAAATCAGAAAACTTGGAAACTGCATTTGTTTCCAAGATTCATTAGCATCTTTCCTTTTTTCTTCCTAATCTCCTAATTAGTATTTTAATATTGTAATTTAAGTTGTATTTTAGTTAAAGCTGTGATCTAGAAACTGATTGAGATTTGGAAAATTTAAATATAGAAATGTTCTTGTAGTAAATATTTTGTCCAATTACAAGCCATTGCACCTTTAGTAATATTTGGCAGATACTTGAGGGCATCATGAAACACGAAAATTCCAGACTAGCTTCTAGTATGTTCTCCTAAGCAGCCTGGAAACTCAGAAGCCAGCAGCAGCTGTTCTTAGAAAAGCCTGTGGCTACCAGCAAGGCTCAGTCCTCCAAGGCTGAATACCGTGCTCTTTTTATTTCCTTACTCTGTACAATGTAATGATGGAACATGCTTATTGGCAGTGGTCCCTAGCCCACACAAAAGAATTTTTGGGAGGGTAATAAGATTCCCTATTTAACAGTATTTAACGTTGTGCTGTTGCAATACTCAGGACCATTTTCACTCACTATTTCATTTACTGATACAGAAACTCCTATCCCTCCATTTATTGTCAACTGCACCATTATTTCAACAACACTGTGCCTGACAAAAGGAACTTTCCTTGTACAAGACAGAATGAATGCCCTGTCATATTTTTCATGAAAAGATACTAGGTAAGTTGCCAGCACTGGAAACAGAAAATGCCATGGTTCCGTAGGGACCAAAAAATAAATGAGACCATGGGATGGGAGCCACAACACCACTACCTGCTCCAAACATTTATCTTTCCCAGACAGCCCATCATTCCTTGTTTACATAGTAGTTATTTCATTGCCAGGCATGATATTGGCCAGTCTAGCCTATGCCTACACAAGGTAAAAATTATTGGGGTCGGGTGGATTATTCTTAGGAGGTGTTCTTACCTTAAGGGCACAGCAATTTGGTACTGATCCCCTTGTCCTTTCCTTCTGTGGTGACCTGGTAACATAGCAGGTTCTATCTCTGCTGTGAGTTGACCCACCTGCACATTGTCTGTTTCCACATATTCTTTCTCCCATGGGATGCACACTTGGTCAGAAGGAATCTATCACTCAGCTGACATTTTCTTATGAGGATGCTTAATGGGTAAATAAGGCACAAGTGAAATATAGAAATCTGCACCCGTCAAGGAAAGGAAGAGAAAGGCTTGGTGCAGATCGCATGATTAAAATACTTCCAACTACTCCTCTCATGATTTAGCCCTAGTTGGCAACAAAGGACTACACAACTGCTTGCTCACTCCTACCCCAGTGGGATGTGGGAGAGAATCATAGGAGTAAAACTACATAAATACATGGGTTGAGATAAAGACAGTTTAATAAGTAAAACAAAAGCCACACATAGGTAGATCAAAACAAGGAATTAATTCAAAACTTCCCACAGGCTTGCAGGTGCTCAGCCATCTCCAGGAAAGCAGGAGTTAGGAGTTAGAGTTTTATTAGTAAAGAATACCCTTAATAGCGACTTGAGAAGTCGGTCATCACTCCAAACATTGTCCCTTTCTCTATCTTCACCAGATTTATTTGCTGAGCATGATGCCATTGAGTATGGAATATTCCTTGAGTATGCTGGGGTCATCTGTCCTATCTGTGTGCTGTCCCAGGTCCTTGAGAATCCCAGATGAAGGGGGAAAGCAGGAAAGGCCTTGACACTGTCAGCACTGTCAGCACCGCTCAGCAATGAAAAAAACCTCTTCATTATCAACACTGTTTTCATCACAAATCTAAACCATAACCCAATATGATATGGGCTATATTTCACGATGAAGAAAATTAACTCTATCCCAGACAAAATCATATTCCTAATAATAGAATCATTTAGGTTGGAAAAGACTTTTTTTAGATCCTCTATTCCAACCATTAAACTGACACTGCAAAATCCATTTCTAAATAATCAAGTCACAGCCTGGGTTATCTCAAGCCTTGCTTCTAGTTGAAAGACTTAGGGGAAGAACACTCTTAAAATATTGGTAGTTAGATGTTCTCACATTCCTGCACAAATAATCTGGAAAGAACGCACCACGTTGTTTCTAAAGCCCTCACCTGACCTTTTCAAGACCTTATATAATGTGGAGGGATTGCATTTTTAATCTAACAGAGGCTCTATAATTTTATTGGTTTTGCATGGCAAGGTTTTTGCAGCAGGGGGGCCTACTAGGGTGATATCTATGAGAAGCAGCTGGAAGCTTCCCCAGTGTCTGATAGAGCCAATGCCAGTTGGCTCCAAGATGGACCCACAGCTGGCCAAGGCCAAGCCCATCAGTGATGGTGGGAGTGACTCTGGGGTAACCTATTTAAAAAGGGGGGGAAAAGCCTGCAAAATTGTATTCAGAGACAGGAATGGCAATATGTGTAAGATACAGCCCTGCAGACACCGAGGTCAGCAAAGAAGGAGAGGGAGTAGGTGGTCTGCCAGAGCAGAGATTCCTCTGCAGCCTGTGGTGCAGACCATGGTGAGGCAGGATGTCCCCCTGCAGCCCATGGGGCTCCATGGTGGAGCAGAGATCCACCTACAGCCCATGGAGGATCCTGTGCCAGAGCAGGTGAATGCCTCAAGGAGGATGTGACCTGGTGGGAAGCCTATGCTGGAACAGGGTCCTGGCAGGACCCATGGGCCCATGGGAATAGGACCTCACACTGGAGCAGGTTTGCTGTCAGGACTTGTGATCCTATGGGGGACCCATGCTGGAGATGTCTCTTTTCTTCCCCCCTCCTTTTATTTTTTATTTTTTTTTTAATATACAGCAGGGAGAAGTAACTTTACAGTAATTTTATTAAAGGTAAAGATTGTCTTCAAAATAATATTGTCTAATAAAGTGTCTACAATCCCCAGGCTGAGAATTGAGATAATAAAAGAGAATAGAGACTTTACACAAAATTATAACTGAGAACTGCAAACAAAATAAAATGTCTAAGAAGGGAATCATTGTTCTAGGGAGCTGTGTTTTCTTCAGAATCACAGCAATTCTTAAAACAGAATTCACACTGCACCAATTTTAATAAACATGAGATATATACTAAGATTTCAGGTTTCTTAATTCTACAATAAGGATATTTAGTCCTGGTAAGAGGGCTTATGCTTTGGCAATTCAATATCACCTTCCGCTAGAAACATGTAAGCCCTCAACAGAAACAGTGAAAGTAGCCTGACAAAGTCCCTTTCCAGAGCACCCAGTTTGGGATCCTCAGCCATTCGTACCATAGACCCTGGAGGTGCCCAGAGGCTCTGTGGTGACAGCTCTTATCCATTCTGTTAGCACTGCTATTCAGGGCTCATGGGGCTCCAGTGACTATATGGTATCCATGGTGAAAGAATTCTTTACAATTTGACACCTCCCTTTTTCTCTAAATTGGTCTCTGAAGATTTTACCTGATACTGAACTTATAAAAGCCCAAGGAAGCCTCCTAAAGTACATTAGCAGGTTTATGAGTTTTACTGAAATTTCTAATTAATTAGATTCTCTATACCTTTCTGACAGTTGATTATCATAATCTGTAATACATAGTGGAAAAACATGTTTTATTCTCAGACACCATTAAATAATTTTCTACTGCAATTTCTTGGTCAGTTCAACTCGGATGTCCAGAACTGAATATATTTCAGAGAGTTTCTGAAAATCTTTGGTTAAACAGTTCAATCATGGTATTAGAATAAACATAGTTTTCAGGAATTACTTTCCTAGAGATTAATGGCATAAATACACATCCGTTAAAATTTGAAATCATAAATATAGAAATTTATGTGGTTTAGAAAAAAAAATCAAATCTGTGCAGGACCCAGCAGATATTACTGATCTGGCTCTTTATCTAATATATACTGGTGAAAAAGACAGGATTAATTAAAAGCACATTCTCTAATGACAAGTTGGGCAAAGTAGGTGGGGAAAAAAACAGGGCTGTTTAGCTCATTTGAAGCCAATGGTTTCCAAAGGCAGTTTCATATAAGGACAAAAACGTGGCTTTAGTTAAAAAAAGCATTAAGAGAGTGCCTGTTTGCTCAGTGCAATGAAGTAAAAGTTTGATAAAGTTAACCTGAAGTCAGGTAAACCTGTAACAGACTGCTATGCTACTGAGTGTTGTGTGCTTCTGATAGTTAAGATAATTTATTTTGAATTAGCTTGGCCATGGCATTATGCCATTTAAGCAGCCTGTAAAAGAGAAATAGATAGCAAAGAGAGTAGAACAGTTTGCAGTGTACACAAAATTACATGTTGTTATACAGAGAAACAGAGCAATATTCTGTATAAGGAGAATCTTGATATACAAAGTGGATATGTACTCTGAAAAAGCAAAGCATCAAAAAGCAAAAGAGGTATTAAGAGTAATCCATACAAGGCAAATGAAAGAAGAACAGGAAGGATAGTTCCACAGTGTAAGGACACGCTTTTGAGCATTTTTGTCCTATTTCAAATGGGCTTCTGGATGTATAAGAGGCAATACCTGTCAATTTAGTCTTTTCCTTTAAAAACCCCCAGAGAAAGATGGAGAATTCTGCTTGTTTTAGTTGGGTAATTTTGTTTGTTGTTTTGTGGGTGTGTTCATTCAATGCAGAATAAGGCAAAGGAAAGCAATGAGTCATATAAAATTATCTCATTGGATCCTAAGTAGACACCTCAAAATATTCAGAATTGACACTAGAATATAAGTAAAAAGTGTATATGAGAAGAAATACGGGAACAAATTTAGGCTGTCGTATAAAAATTGTTCGTATGGGCAAGCTATGAGATTGGTTGATATTGTAGCATATTCTAGGCAAGAAAATTCCACGGCTGAAAAATTTTAAGTCAGAGTACTCAACAAAAATCCTAGACAAGATTTTCATGAATGTAAAGATTAGTGTAAAAGATACTGTTATTCATCTTACCTGTATGTCTGAACATCACATATAGCAATCTCAGTCAACCACTCTAAAGTCTTTTTAGAGCCAGTGAAAGGACATAGATGATTTGCCTCAACCTGAAATGGGTGTCTAATACTGAGAAAGTAAACTATCATCTTTGATAGTTATTCTAACTACCTTCATCCTAGTCAATCAAATTCTGAATTGTAATACTCAGTAAGATGAATCCCATTAGAGAATGCTTGCAAGATATTGATATGAAAAAGGTTTTCTACAGAAGCACTATTACCAGTAAGCAAAAAAATGAAGATAAAATTGCAGTATGAGGCATAAATGGCTGAAATTGAAAAGATGGAAGAACCTTCAAACTAAATTAGTTTCAGCATTACAGAAGAAGATAATTAATTTGGATATGCAGATGACTAAATACAGAGCACAAAATACCGTCATGATGGAAAAACACTTCAATATTTTCAAGGAAGATGCATCACCTATATATCTTCTCAGCAACTTTATTCAATTTATTGGATTCTCTCTCTGACTACAAACAGATTAGATATATCAAAGCAATCAACAAGTTAATGACTTTAAGTGCAGTATGGAAGAATAATGCATCATGATTCTTTCTAGAGAAAGAAATCACTCTAGTAAATCCTTTCCCTAATAATTGTTTTAGGAGAAAGATATACTATATACCAAAATACCTGATTGGGGCTGAAGACTTTTCAGTGTCAGTGTGCTTTTTTTTTTTTNTTTAATATGTAGCTGCACCAGAGGAGGACACAACAGAAAATTATGGGAGAGGGATAGAGAAATGTAGAATACAGCCTGAAGTCAGACCTCAACAAAGTGCCAGCCAGGTTTGAAAGAATGAATTATTTTAGCCACTTCTTTGAAAAACAAGGCACCAAACTGATCTAAACAAATCTTGAGTGTTAAAGGGTTTTCTGTCACAAATCTCCAAGAGATAACTGGGCACTACATGGTGTAAAAGCCTTGGTAGAGATTGTGATATTCATGTAGTTCAAAGTTACCCTCTAAAAAAAAAAGCCTCCTGGAAGAGATTCAAGTGCCACATCTTGGCAGATAATGCTTTGCTTGATGCAATCTTGGATGATGTGGGCATTTGGTAACAACTATGGGCCATATGTTCCCTTCAGTTGGGCCTTGCCACCCTCCTGCAGGATCTCACAGGAGATATTCAGCCAGCTGGCTGCTCGGCAGTGAACATGCACAGGCAGGCTTGACACCGGAGTTCAGTGCCACAGTGCCATGCCTGCCCTATGTGCCTCATACAGCTTGAACAAAGAGCAGTCATCTGGTCCAGCAGGAGCAGTCAGACTCAAATCAGGTCCTTCAGTGCCTTGGTGCCCAACCTTGCCTTCCTGACCCCATAGCACCTCCTGACAGGGAAATGTGTGAGACCATCTGTGCCTGTCTGCCTGGAGGCCAGTTCCATTTGAGCAAAAAACACTGTGGCTTTTTTTTGTACCATAACAGCAGCTAAAAATAGATCTGGTTTTCCTCTCCTTCTCCTTTGCTGATCAACTGTACTAATCCCTACCCTCTTCTCTTCATCTCTCTGTCTGTTTGCTCTGTCTTGCTGAACAATACAGTGACAGCCACAGTTCCTCCCTCTTCCTGGGAGATGCACCTTCATGTCTTGTTTTCAGGCGTCCTTTCTGTCTTTGCTATTTCTTTGCTTTTTTTCAGTAATATCTTCATTCTTTTCTTCTCCTTTCTCTACACAGGAAGAAATTTTTGCAAGAATTCGTTGCCTTGTCACAGTCAGATCACACTTAGGATTTCAAAAACTCTAATCATATCATATTGGTTATTCTTTCCCAACATTGCATTCTCCTCTGTACTCATGCTGTCTACATGGGCACTTAAATGTCCTTTAGTCACCAGGCAACAACATTAGTAGAAAACATAAACCTATTATGAAATTTACTGTATGAAACATTACTGTTCAGAGATGTATTTAAAAGGAAAGAAGGACAGATACAAAAGCAGAGGGAAACCATCAGGACAGAATAATTAACTGAATAAATAAAAAGGTGCTGTATTGCTTCACAATCCTTGCAATCACAGGCACTGTGTAGGCAATGGAACATGTAGAGCTGCAGGAAACAATACCACTGTAAGAGAAGGTTTACTTCAAGTAGATTAAACAGTCAAGACCTGCAGGTCCTCCTAGTTCCTCTATTACTTGGCCCACTCTTGCATGTGGGTGAGGTGGATAGCCCTCTGCAGGACAGCCAGATGCAGTGGATCAGCCTATGATTCTAAATGAAAGGACTTCAAACCTTTACTGATGGCTGCCCTCATGCAGGACAGCCTCTGTGCTTTCCAGACCTTATCACCAGATGTATCTGTGAAGTCCTTTCTAGGATCTGGAAACGTATGGCATGGTACACATTCCTATTAACCACATTCATCAGAAAACCAGGTCCACGGCCATGTTTGAGAAGCTCTGAGTTGGACCTATTGTAGAAGTTGGGGTAAAAAACAAGGAAGAATTCACAATAAAATTGCCCTAATAATCTAATGACTGTGTTCAAAGCTGTGGGATAGTAGTGTCCTGGACTCAAGTGTAACAACCAGAATATCTGAATAGAAGCAGGAGTGAGCTAAGGGAAAGGAGAGGTGGTATGAATTTGAGTTATGTTTGGTGTGCAATGGATTTATACACATGAAGCTTCATTTCTATCTCTTGGTAGCCTGGTTTGTATGGGAAGGTGATGGCCAGTCTGCTATGTGTTCTTTGTGCCATGCTAGTCCCCTGCCAGAACAAAAGTAGTTTGTGAGCTCAATGGGTTACACAGCTGGCACAATTGTACCTTATATGGTTGCAAAGTAGAGATACCTAGTGCCCCGGAGGAGCTGTGATGAGATTTTGTAGAAGTACTCCTGTCATTCACATCGCCTGATCCATAAGTTTGTCCTTTGAGAGAAATTAAACAATGCTTGTTTTTACCCTGAATGTCAAATTAAAGCACAGATTTTGTGTCCACAGAGTAATAGATTGAATATGGTTTCTATCAAATTCTGATAGGGCTGGATTGGAAATGGTGCATACTCCAGATTTCTGCAAAGCCTCAGAGAGTCTCAGCAGATAAAACAGACCTGTGTCAGGAAGGGTGAGGAGAAGGGCATAGGAAGTTCATGGTTTAGCATTTCTTTTGAGTGTGCCGGTGTTGGGCTGCGTTCATGGGAAATGCAAGAAAAGAGCAAGGGTGGCAGGATCCTCCAGGTAATGCTTCATAAGTGAAATAACATTTGGTAATAAAAGCTGCACTTACTGCTTTTAGAAGTGTGGGAGGCATGTTTTGAGGGGAGGAAACTGTGTGTGCAGTGTCAATTTTGTGAGTAGCATGGCTTCTTTTTCACCATGATGAGGACAAGCAATCGGAGACAATACTATGTGTGGACATGTGTGGAGTCCTGACAGGGTTTGTCTTGTTCAGGAAATGAAATGTGTGACTGTGCTATTACCACACCACCATTATCCCCTTTGGGATAGCACCCTGCTCTGTGCTGTAGCTGGTTGCTAAGCAGACATAATCCATCAGCTGATGGATTTTTTTCTTTCTTTTCCTCTGAGTTGCCCTGGGAGACTGTCAAGCTGCAGTGATGGCAGATTCATTCTCCCTCAGGCATATTCCCTCTCTCTCTCTGTGCCATTGTCAGTGTCATTAAGCTTGAGATTCCCCTTTTTCCCTTGCCTGCCAAGAACATATATACAATTTACACTCACTAAATCTCTCCTCAATTCTGCCCTCTTTCCCGTATTTGACAGTGATGGTAGCTGTGGCAGGACAGCATAGGCAGGTGTCTATCCTTGGCACAGACTTAGGAAAGAAGTCCTGCTGTGGGGTGCTGAACTATTCCTTTGACAGGAGGGCACTGCAGCATCAGACCTCAAATGCCTGCCTTGCATGGAACGACCGCAATCCAGCACCTAAATGCTAACTGCAGTGTACAGTATGACAAAGGATGAGGAGCTACACGGGGAGAGGTCCCCAGCCCCCATGCAGGAGGGAATTTTTGTTTACCATTGCATTGCCAAGCACCATGCTCTGCCACAGGCAATATTGCCACCTCAGCCAAGACCAAACAGAAGATTTCACAGGCAAAGCACTCTTGACTAAAAAAAATTTTTTAAAATTTATTTTATTCCATTTAGCACAAC
Source organism: Ifrita kowaldi (assembly GCA_013398055.1). Taxonomy (NCBI): domain Eukaryota; kingdom Metazoa; phylum Chordata; class Aves; order Passeriformes; family Cinclosomatidae; genus Ifrita; species Ifrita kowaldi. The sequence goes on from VZRS01007228.1 coordinate 281,533, forward strand.
CTTTTGAATACAGATGTAGGTATTCAGGGAAAAAAAAAAAAACATTTAAGCATTTAAGGAAATACATATTATGTCTCTTCTCCAGGCTTGGCATAGGCAAAACATGTTTCCTCCCCACTTCTAAGTCTTGACTTCCTTGATTTTGCTGCAGATTTTGCTCAGCCAACCCAGTTCCTTTGGTGAGGTGCAGGAGACTGGGGTTGGTGCATAATGGCTTCTCTCTGGTGTAAGTCTGTTACAGCATAAACACATGGTGATGGATTTAGAATAAAGGGTAGGGTGAATGAAGTGAGAGTAAGAGTGGGAGACAGAAAGAAAGCAAGAAAGAAAAATCACCAGTCCTGGCTTTAGCATTGATCCAGCTGATGGGGTTTGTGGGGGTACCTTTTTATAGATGTTTCCTTGCCCTGCAGCTAAATTTCTCGCTTTCAATACAAATTACTTACCATGCACAGTTCGTTCTTGTAGACCTTCCTGAAAATGTGTGGAAGGGCTACCGGGGTCTTTGGTGGTCTTGATTACCCCTAGTTGGTCAGCCTTTGGTTGACAGTCCATGCACTCTTCCTGACCTCATTCCCATGGTTGCACTGTACTGTGTTGTGCTTATCTCTAGGAGACATAACAAGGATATTTGTCCCAGAAAAGTTCTACCCTATCTCCACATGGGCCCCTTCTCCAGCTACATATTCTTCTTACCAACAATCCTTCGTTATCTCAGTGGTTAGCTGGCTATTGGTGTTTGAGGCATACACATTGCCTCATCTTCTGGGCTTCTACACCAGCTCTGTTCAGCTTCCTTTCCTCTGAGTGCAGTTTCCCAGGGAGTGTCTTAAACAACTGAAAGTTTGTTATCCTAAAATTCAGAGTCCTAACTCTAGCCTTCACCTTGCCTATATCTCTCAAGATAGTGAGCTCTATGAGGGCATGCACACTGCAGTCCAGGCTGCCACCGATCTTAATATTTCTCATTAGTGTGTCCATGCTAGTATGCAGCAGGTCAGTAACACTTCCTTCATCAAGCTATCAGATGGATTAAGAAATTATCCTTGTAACTCACCAAATCTGGACTCCTTACAGCTTGCTGTGCCCCTTTTACACTAGATGTCAGGTTGATTGAATTCCCTCAGCAAGATCAGAGTCTGCCAGCATGATGTGCCCTATAGTTGCATTAAAAATGCTTCATCAACAGGCTCTCCTTGATCAGGCAGCCTGTGGTAAACACCAACAATAAGGTTTCCTTTGTTGTTGTGCTCCCTAATTTTTTACCAATAACCTACCTACTATTTTTCGAAGACAGGTCTGTGCAGTCTATCTGCTCTTGTACAAAATTGGGAAGGGGATCTGATAAACCAGATGGTTGTGCTGTTGCTCAAAGGGACCTCAACAAGCTGCAATGGGCAAACAGGAACTTTATGTAGTTCAACAAAGGTAAATTCCAAGTCATGCACCTAGGGAGAAAGAACTCCCTGGACCAGTACGTGCTGGGGGATAATCAGCTGAAGCACCAAAGCAGTGTTACAGAAAAGGACCTGAGGAGCCCTGTGAACAGCAAACTGAAGATGAGCCAATGCTGTGCCTCTGCAGCCCAAGAAGGGCAATAGCACCTGGGGGACATTAGGCAGACAGCACTTTCAGTGGGGTAAGGAAGGCGCTCCTTGCCCTCTTCTCAGTCCTGCTGACACCCATGTAGAATGCTGATTCAGGTTCTGAGCTCCTGGGTAGAAGAGACACAGACGTATTGGAGTAAGTCCAGTGAAGGGTACATGAAGATGATTGTAGGTCTGGAACATGTGACACACAAGGATAGACATCTGAGATCATTTTCCCCAGGAAAGAGAAGGCTCAAGGGGAACTGATCAGCTTGTATAAACACATGATAAGGCAAATAAAGAAGATGGAGCCAGACTTTTCTCAGTGTCACCCAGTGGAAACATACAAGAAAAAGGACAAACTGAAATACAGGAATTTCTATTTAAGCATAAGATGTGTTGTAAGATCAAGACATATACTTTCAGTGCTTGGTATGGGAGTACCTTTAGTCAAGTATTTAAAAGAGTTGTTAAGAAAAATCTTATTTAATTTCACTATAGTTCTGCACTGATGAGAATGTTCTATATCAGGCAATACTCTAGAAGATAATAAGGACAGGAATGAAGGACAGATCTGGACATCACTAAGCTTTGAAGGATCTTCAAAGATGATAGCAAATTTTTATGCAGCCTTTGAAGAAGAGGACTCAGTGTGAATTGAGCAATAAAGAAATATGAGTTAAAGCTTGTCCAAACAGGATTCTACAGAAAAAATCCCAGACAGTGTGATCTTCTTTACTCTGACTTGTCATAGATCTTTAAACACAAGGAAAAAAGAAATTATGTCTATATCATATAACCTATTTTTCCCCTTGAAATTATACATGTTTATTGAAGGAAAACTACTATAATTTATAAAATAGTGAGAGCCACATGTGACTTGAGTTTGGACCTGGCCTTCTTCAAATATTGGGAAATATGTTGTCCTACCCCCTTGAATGTTATAAAGAAGTTTAGTGACAGAATAATATGCAAATAAATATGGTATTTTGATGGTCTAATTTTTCACATTTTATAGTACTGTCAATTTGCTGTACCTTATGTTTTCCTCCTTTTTAGCCATCTCTTGCTAAACTACTCAGAGAACTCCCACTGACATTCCATTCTTTTCATTGGAGATACCATATATAAAATGGCATAGAATCTGTCCAAAAATTAATAAGCCTAAACCAAACATAATTTTTTCCATATCTACTCAGTGCTTTGAGGAGCTTTGCCAGTTCTTGCAACAATACCATTGCAGTGTCTCAAGATGGAAAAGTCAAAGACCTGTGGAGGTGTGGAAGTACAGTTAAACATATAATTTCAAGCGTAGATTTGTATGAGACGGCTTGGGGGAGGAAGGAAAATTGTCACAAAGGTCTAAAACAGGTCTGTCTCGTTAATTAGTGTTTTCTGTTCTAATTGGGAGGAAATGCTTTGCAGTTTAAAGCCTCTGACCTGAAAGAGGTAAGAACAGAAAATGCAATCAAAATACAAATTAACGATATGTTATTTGAGAAATAACTAGAAAGGCCAGTGAAAGCCTTTGTTCAGATTTTTAACTTCCTATCCTATTTTTTTACATAAACCACAGCATTTTAAAAACTGTAGGAATAAGCTCTCAATCTCTCTCTTCAATGTAAAGTAAATTCTAAACCTTTTTCCTCTACCCTTAAAATAATGCTTTTAGTAATGTAAACCTTTGCACAGTGATATTTTAAACTTATATATTTTCAATGGGTTTTTTAACCAAAAGTGTGCCTAATCATAAGGACCCATCATCAAAAGGAGGTATGTTTTATTATTATATTATGAAGTCATCTAAAAGCCAATGCTATGGATGATTTTTCTTTTTGCTATGTGTCAGATAAACATGCAGTCATAAATCAAAAATCCTTCATTCAAGAGATTACAAAAAGGGGTCTTCCAACTTCACCATTATTTGTTTTGAAACTCCAAATATATTTAATTCTGTATTGGGATGAAATTAAGTGTTAAGTGGTGTAAGATAGTGTGACCTCTTCCTCCTGGTGATGCAGTCCAGGACCTCTCCAGGCTAGAGGCAGGAACCCAGTCCCATGTCCTGGGGAGCTGTGCTCTGTGCCCAAGCTGAGGACATGGCTAAAGCTTTCGTAGTTGCAGGCTCAATGAGTAGTGAAGCTGAGAACATGTCCCAGAGAGACACGCACAGAGAAACATACCAGACATTTATATTGCCAGTCCCGGGGCCACAGACAAGTAGATGATATCAGTCACTCTTCTCTAATTCACCAACTCTGCAACACGTTGTAGGAAGCCACCAAATTTTTCAGGCACAATTTGCCCACAGTGAAGCCATGTTGGCTGTCATCAATCACCTCCTCATTTTCTGCATGTCTTAGCATAGTTGTCAGGATGATCTACTTCATTGTCTTGCCCAGCACTGAGACTGACAGGCCTGTAGTTTCTTGGTTCTTCCATTTTTGGAAGGTACATGGGCATTCCCACCTGAATGCCCAGGTACCTTCCAAAAAGGAATTTCTTCTTTATCAGAGATTAAACTCGTATATGGTATGATAAAACCCTTCACTCTGAAAGATGCTTTTATCTGAAATAGTTTTGGTAAAGAAGTACAGTTTTTATACCACGTGTGGGAAAATCCATTTCTTGTTTTCAAGCAGGAAAAGGGATCATTGAAGTCGGAGTACCGCATAACCCCGATGATTGGTAATTAGATTAATTTTTTGGTCTGAATTAAGTAATCAACATAAATAGAACATAAATTGATTGCAGGCAGTACATTCACATCTCTAGTTTCATCCAGTGAGGTTGTGGACATATTTCAGGAAGATGGGAGATAAGCCTGAAATAGTTCATACCATATAGGCAGTGTTCACCTAGCACTACCTTCTAAGTCCTTAAGAGACTATAACAAGATGTGAGAACCTATTAACCCACATAAAAATGTAATCCTTTTCTGTCTCTTTACAGAATTAGTAATCACAGCTCTGCATGAAAAACAGGATAGGTGAGGAGAACATGCCCATCTGCTCACACACAAGAGACTTGGAAGGCCTACAAAAAGAACTAGGTGCTTCCAGAGTAACAAGAATCCTTGGCTGAGATACATGTTCTACTGCTGCCTCAAAAGTATGGCTAAATTCCAAAAAATAATCTTTTTAACCCTACAAGCCTGTGCAGATGAGTTTGGATCCAGGTGGCCACAGCACCTGCTCAAACAGCTACTCAGGAAGAATTTTCTCCAACCTTGGTATATGTACAGCATTTTTACCATGGCCCAAAGCAACAGATACATCTAAGAAATTCGAATCACACGAACATTTCTTTCCAGCCTCTTCCCCACAAATCAGCACAAAGTTAGTAATTACTAAAAATCACAGCCCTTCATCTTATAATTACTGTGTTCTGTTTACTTCTAGGAAGTCCTGTATGTAGCATAGAGTAAATTAAATCGTAGGCAAACTAAGATACAAATGACAGATGGATTTATGCAGTTCATAATTTTAAGCTTTATTATTTTGGTATAATTTACTAAGGAAGTTTTATGAGTCATATCTGTAATGTCATTGACTATGCAACATTTAATCAAGGAAATATTTACAAGTTAAAGGCAAGTGTAAATTTCATCTTACAAACCAAATATTTGTGCTAAAATTTATCATTCATGTAGCACAGAACTTAAGGTGTTTTTAAGCAAAGAAATTACTGAAACTAGCATTTAGATGTTTTAGCAAGAAATTATTTGTCTTAATTCAGTGTTCTGATTTTTTCCCCTTTTGGGACAGGATTATTTTAATTTTTGTTAGACGGTCATCAGTTTTGAAAAATATAATTTTTAGTGATGGCAAACAAGAAAAACCTATTATGCATCTTCCAAATATCAATTATAAAGTGGTTTTTGTGTGTGCATGTATTTAAAGCAGTAAAAATGTGATCATGATAGAGAGTTGTCTGTCGTTGCCGTGGAACACACTGATGTTGATTTATCAGGTAGTGCATGTACTGCTCTAAGTACCTGTTTCTGGAGGACATGGTATCTCTTAAGGAAGCTGCGTTAGGATGAGATTCCAAAGTGGGATTGCACAAAACTTGGATATGTCTCTACAAGTAAGAAGAGAAAATTATTTTCTATGATGAGTTAAAAGGCAATGTGTTTTTGATACAAGCTAAATTTTAGAAAACCCTGTGACTTTGAATTTTGTTGGGGCTCTAATTCATTGAGATCTCTAGCAGTTAATGGCAGCTCCTCTTTCAGATAACACCAAAATCAAAATGGGAATCTCTGATATTGAGATTTATCACTTAAGTGGCAATAACAATTGTTTTTATCAAATTGGATAAAATACTGTCAGTCAGATTTTCCATCTTATATTGTTGAACAGAGTTGAAATTTTATTCTTAACTTCTGTTTTGTCACAAGTCCTCTCTGCTTCATGAAAAAGGAAAAGAGCTCCCAAGCAATGAGCTCATCCATTTAATCCATACAGTAGACATGGATGATATCTGGGCAGTTAGTGTAGCATAGCGTTCATGCAGTTCAGATGGTTGATCTGATTGCAACTATCTCATCCAAACAAAGCCCTTGTATTTGTGGTTCATAATTAGGAAAGGTTAAGTCTTACCTTAGAGTTAGGTTTATTAAGAAATCTATCTGTTCATGGTGACTTTGGAGCATATTTTTGTTCCAGGGAAAAAATTTAAATACTTCAGAAGGATTTAATACAGGATACATCTACAAAACTATAGCTTCATTCAATTTTCATTCTCAACTGGAATGTGTTCGGGGGAAAATGAAGCAGACCTAAGAATAAAATTCGTGCTGGAATACCAAAACTTCCAAACCCCCAAATACTGTGTTTTAATACCTCTTCAAACTCTAGAGTTATTTTTCCTTTTTTGATTTATTTCTTAAGTTGTATTTATCCAATACTGATAGGCTTGACAGGAAAAAAAATCTTTTTCTATCCACAGATCTGTTGTAGTACAAGCCACATAATTATGTTTTCAGTGTCCTGCTACTGGTCTCAAAAGCTCAAGTGGCTGTTTCTAGAGGTGAGATAAAAATTGTCATTTTCTATTTCTTTTAATTCTATCCATCCCTGCTGAAACTGCCAATTAGTTCCAGCTCCAGTGTCACTTGAGTTCAACAAGAACTTGAGGAAACCAATATATTTTGTTAACAAATTCCTGTCATGGTAGCAAATAATTAACTGGGAAAGGAATAAAAGTAAGCAACTATTTTTATTTTGGTTAAACTTTGACATCATATGATCTTCTGGACTCTCACTTTAATTGTATAAAATCACATAAAGTTCTTATGTTTTATTTTTTCAAATAAAGTAATTTTTAAATTTTGCTTTCATTGTATTTTCAGCATGGTACTTTTTATTTGAAGTTCAGTCGGGAATAATACAGCCAGACTTAGTTCAAACTTAAAACCACAGCCTGAGAATGATGTGCACACCCACATCAGCAGGTACTAAAGATCCGTAAGGATATGTATGGGGAGAAATGACTATATATTGTTCATACACATTAGTGAAGGATTGACCCTGTCCAGCTACTAATCATACAAACATAGAATGGTTTGGGTTGGAAGGGCCCTTAAAGATCATCTTTTTACAAACCCCTGCCCTGAGCAGGGACTTCTTCCACTAGGTTCTAGCAAACTCAATCAAGTTGCCCAGGACCCCATCCAACCTGGCCTTAAGCACTTCCAGTGTTCAAGGGATGGGGCAACAACAAGTTCTCTGAGAAACTTGTTTCAGTACCTCACCACCCTCACAGAAAAGATTTTTTTCCTAATATCTTATGTAAATTTACCCTATAAGCACTACTAAGCACCCACCAGCTGCTCATTCACTTCAACCTTCCAAGATAATCTCCTGGGAAAAATAAAAGTAGTCAAGCAATGGAAGGAAAAGAACAAAAGAGAAAAAAAAGAAAAGTGACAAGCTTATAGTTACTCATATTTCATGAGCAGACTGCTGTCCAGACAATATTCAATCACCAGCTACTTTGGGAAGACTCCTTCCCCACTTTTATTTCCCAGCATGCTGTTACATAGTTTGGAACACATCCTTGGTGAGCTGGGGTCAGCTGTCCTGCCTGCGATCCCTCCCAGCCTCTTGCCTACTTCCAGCGTACTTGGTGGGGGAGTTAGAGTGAAACACAGGGAAAGCCTTGATGCTGTGCATGCAGAGTTCAGCAATAGCTAAAATATCCATGAGTTACCAACACTGTTTTTGTCTCAAATAAAAATATAGCACTGCAAGTCCTGCTTTGAAGAAAATTCACTCCATTCCAGCAAGAACAAGTGAAATATTTCTTAAGATTTTTCCCAGAATTCACTTATTTGTTTTAGTCCATAAATTTTTAGTCTAGCTCTTTAATTCCTTTCAGTCATTCTGTGAATTAGGGCTGTGAGGTCCACCCACGCACATAATCACACACAGAAATTGTTTGGTGCTGATGCTACTCTCTCTTGAGCCAGTCACTTCTACTGAAAATTATGTAGAAGGACAGCAGCAGAAAATGTTCTAACAAATACAAGCTTCCTCTGGATAAATTATCCCATTTATAACAGCAACCAGAAGGATGGGGAAGGTGCCCCATGGCTATGGAGGTGTGGCACAACGAGAGCCCAGAACCAAGATGCACTCTCAGATCCTGCAGTTTAATAGGACTCTACCAAATCAATCTGATTTAACACATGCTGTAATAGAATGTCATAATTGTCTAGCAGTGTTTCACTGTAGTTTTGTGCAAGTCCTCCCAGATTCTTTCCTAGTCCTTTAATTCAAACAATGTGTCCTTTCCTCAGCTTGTCAAGCTCTTAAAAACTTTGCACTGTCCAACGATTTTCATTTCATGTAAACAAGATTGTGTTCTGCTCCCAGTTTTCACTTGTGGTTTGTTGCTGTCTGTAAGGAAGATCTGATTATAGCAAATGTTTTATAAGTAAGATTTTAAACAGTAGTTAGGGGTTTTTTGGTTTTTTTTTGTTTTTTAAATTTCTGTTATTAAAAAAAGATAAATTGCATTGTTTTACAGGAGTATAACTGAACACTTTCTAGCTACTCTACTCTTGGGTATACTTGTGTTTTTAAACACCAAAGCAAACTTTTAATTACAGGAAAGGAAATGAAAACACGTGGCATTTTGATTTATAGCAACTGCATGGTATTTCTGAAGTCTGAGAAAGTTATTACCCTAGGGGTTTCAAACACTTCACTGTCAGTTCTTATTTTCTCAGAAAAATAATAATAAATATTGGCACTAACTAGATTTAAAAAAACACTTTATTTTCTCTCTCTCAGCTAGGATAAGCAGAGCTTTGGTCTAGATAAGAAACTGGGTCTCAGCTCAGTTCAAGATCTTATTATAGTTATAAAGTAAGATTTACATCCTCTGGTGCATGGGGAGGAGTAGGAATGTGAGGGAGTGGAGGTGATCTGCCTGTGACAAACCAACTCCTCCCGCTACTGCATCAGCCGGTGCCACCCCTGCACACAGGGGCAAATACACACCACATCTGCAGTTTTGTCAGGTGACATGTGGTGAGAAACATCAAAATGCTCCTGGCTGCTCTTAGAACTCTTTTCAGCCTTTCAGCTGACAGTGGTAGTGTTTTTTATAAAGAGATAGGTGTTATTTGGCTGGGCCTTCTTTCCCCCAGTGCTGTTACCCGTGGAATAGCTACTCTTCTGGGTATATGCCATAACAATTTAAGCTACTACTGCCACCTTAATATGGGTTTATAAAACAATTTGGTTAGAACCATCCTATATAATAAAACATTTCTATGAAGAATCAATACCTGTTCCTCTGGGTTCACTCTCTTTCTGTAAGTTTTAATTTCCCCTGTGTGTTTAAGCACGTATATTTCTACAGCTGCTGGAACTGTTCTGGCCTACAGGTCTCAGGCAGCCTTTCTAAGTGTTGACTGTGTCTGGATTAAGTGTGCACTTAAATGCTGGACATAAGGTGTACAACTCTACCTGGAGTTCAGACTTGTCTTCTGGTACACTGATGTTTTTCTTGCAGCTTCTGGCAATTTTTACATCTGCTTCTCAACCAGAAAAAAAAGAAAATCTTACAACTACAAAAATACATTTGCAAAAATGTAGATTCATATTTTTTAAATATTTGGATTGATGCAAAGGTTAATAGAAGGATGTAGGAAAACCAAAATGATGTCTTTATTTCCCTGTTCTCACACAAATGTTTTCTGTTCCATTAATCAAACAATTTAGCTTTTCTGTACCTCACTTCACTCTTCATGATGCAGAGAAAACTGCATAGCCATATTGTCCTGAAGACAAACTCTTTGCTGGGAGAACCTAGACATCATGTTATTATAGTAATTATGGGGATAAAACTCAATTATTAAAGTAATCAAGTTATAACCTAAGGCAGAGAAAATACAGATCTAACTCAGGTTTGTGTTTTATAACTTATTTCAGTCAAAATACTGCATTCTTGAAAACTGAAGTTATACATAAGCACATTACCAAGACATTTTACCAAAAACGAGGAAACACATTTTTAAGAGTTTTGCCTCTCAGAAGAAAGAAACCAAAAATAAATTCACCATTTTATCAGTAGTAAGGACTTTGTTGAAGCATGGGAAGGATTAATATGAGACAATTTAAAATCATTACCTGCTTACACTTTCTTTATCTTCTTCTCATCTGTGTGAACTCTGGAATACAGCTACACTAGGAAATATCTGAAAAAATAAGTGCTGACAACATATTTTTTGCATCTCTTTATTCATGCCTTTGCTTTTTTTTTTTTTTTTAAATATGCTACTTTCAGGAACAAATTTTCTTTTGTTTTATGCTTGAGATCAGGGCATTTTATTGGGGTTTGAATCACCTCAAGACATAATTGTGAATCCAAGTTGCCTGCAAAATAGTCACTTGGGAAACCACTCTGAAACTGTGGCGTGTGGAGCTCAAGTGCTAGAGCACTCCAAAGAGTGGTCTATCATGGAGCTGGGAGTAGACATTGAATATCAGAACATAAGATTAGTCACACTGGTTTAGTTCAAAAATCAATCTAGACCCATGTGTTGTCTCTTGTAGTAGTTAAAGCAGACAATTAGTGAAAATATGAGAACAGGACACATGCACATAATACCTCCAGAATGCAAGAACAAGGATTCTTGACACATCGGCTTAGCCAGAATATACAAATACATATAGTCATATAGATGAATATAAAATATAATAAATAAATATACAAATATATAAGTTTAGGTGTGGATATTTTTTTAAATACTTACATACACTACCCTAAGAAAATTGAAAAATCTGGCTTTTCTGTTAAAAGAATCCTTCCACAGCTACACTGCTGAGATGGTTTGTTTTATCTCAGAATTTTGGCTTCTCTGCTTAATTTCTGTAAGCCAGAGGGAATTTGGCTGATGTTGATTAGCAAGGCACATCTGGAAAAGTTTCAGCTAAATCGAGTGATGCCCAGGAATTTTATCATTTTTCAAGACTGCAAAGACATTTGGTAAATTTAAGTGCTTTTTAATCGCAGTTCCAGAATGGTTCCTTTTTTTTCATTTTCTACTAATCTTCTCCAGAGAAAACTTACATCTGTTTAGGCAGTCTGTTAAATACAGATAACTCGTGGAAAAGAATCTGAAGTCCTGCTCGGCCCACCTGGCACAGAGTTCCGGCCTCTCTCTGAAGTGTCGCTTTCAAATTAATTGAACCTGCTCATTTAATAATTTCTCAGAATAATCTAACTCCCTACACATCTCACACATTTTCTGTCTTCCAGAGCACAAAGCAACTTTTTCTGAACATGTCAACTCAAAGTGAAGAAGATGGAGGTGGGGGTGGGGGTGGGGGTNACTTTCTGATTATTTTCATACATTTTCTCATTTCATTCATTTGAAATATTTTACACTTGCTATCATGCTATCATCTTTTAGACCAAGTAAATATGCCATTTTACTTGTTCAATATACTATGAAGATTTTAATAAATGATTACACACACACTCATCCAAGAGAGTTGGCTGAATAATTCTTCATGAATCTTTCCTATTATTCAATTTACATGAATAATTACTAGGCTGTAGACTGTTCACAAATAGTTTATTCTGAGTATTCACTTCTTAAAATCCCAAATCTGTGCTGGTTTATTGATGTGTAGGTTATATGCAGAAGGTAGAATATCACATTTTCCTTCCTTGAAGACTGAAATTCTTAACTTCAACACAAAATACTGAAAGAGGTAGTACAATATTCATTTACAGAATGGGACAAGGTTTTATGGATAATGTCCTATTAAGAAGGCATGTAATTCGGGGACTGAGAGAACAGATTTGGCAGATAAAAAGAGCTGTGTAAGTGTAATATGTTTGATAAAACAGGTAGAGTATGACATGTACATGATGTCAGAGTAAAATGACAAACATCTTTGTATGATCATGGCAGTTATGAGAGTGGTCTGAGGACTGGAAGAAAGTGAATGTCACCCCAGTGTTCAAAAACTACAGTCCACTCAATCCCTGGAAAGGCAATAGAACAACTTATCCTGAAGTCATCTCTAAGCAAGTGGGAGACTACAAGGACATCAGGAAGCCAACGCTGATTCACCAAAGGGAAATCATGCTTAACCAACCTGATTGCGTTCTGTGATGGGACAACTCCCTAAAGACAGATGAGGGGATAGCAATGGATATTGTCTACCTGGATTCCAGCAAGGTTTTTGGCACCGTGTCCCGCGTTATCCTCCTAGGCAAGCTCAGGAAGCACGGGCTAGATGAGTGGATGATGAGGTGAATTGAGAACTGGTTAAAATGGCTGGTCTTGGAAAGATGTGCTCAGTGGCCCTGTGTCTAGCTGGAGGATTGTAACTAGTGCTGCCCCGCAAGGGTTGGTCCTGGTCCAGTATTGTTTTGCCTACTCATTGATGACTTGGATGAAGGGACAGATTCCTCTTTGACAAGTTCGATTATGACAATAAATGGTGAAGTGGTTGATCCCCAGCAGGGATATACAGGCCTTCAGAGCAGGATCTAAACAGGTGGGAGGACTGGACAGAAAGGAGCATTTTGAAATTCAAAAAAGGCAAGTGCAGGGTCCTGCACCTGGGGAGGAATAACCCCAGACACCATTAGATACTAGACACTGGCTGTCTTCATGGCCATTAGAAGGATGCTTTTCAGAAGATAACCTGGGTGTCCCTGTAGACAGAAAGTGGAACATGAGCGCCAAATCTGCCCTTGTGGCAGAAATGTATCCTAGTCTGCTTTAGAAGAGGTGTTGCTGGCAGGACCAGGAAGGTAATCCGTCTCCTCCATTCTGCAGAGGCTGTACCTTGAGTTCTTTGTCCAGTTTGGAGCTCATCAATATGAATGGGGCATGGACATACTGGGAAGAGTCTAGAAAAGGGATACCAAGATGACAGAGGATCTTGAGCTAGAAATGGCAGATTCCAACAGCACACCTTTGCTTCTACTAAAAGTATGTCTCAGAAAAGAAGACTAGACCACTTCTTTGATGAGAAAAGGCTCAGATAACTGGGACTGTTCAGCCTGGAGAGGTGAAGGCTTGAGGGGATATGATCAATGTATATAAGTATTTGAAGGAAAGGTGTAAAGAAAATGAAAAAAAAAAAGTCAATAAGGCAGTTATTTATACAAATGTAGACTACTTAATAAACATATTTGCACAAACTAGATTTTAATATAGCCAACTGCACATCTGAGGAAGAAAACGATGGAGCATAATGATTCTGAAAAGATCTAGGAACTGCTAAAGACAGCACTCAATGATAGCCTCCATTATGGCTGTGATAGAAAATAGCTGGGTTTTGATAAAAAAAATCTTACCATGAGTGAGAATAGAAAATATTTTTATTTGTGCTTTTAGCATGTGGAAACTGATTTTTTTTAACTTAGAATGACAGTTGTGTGTATACACTTAAATATGGCTATTGAGAAATTGAAGCACAAATGTACAAACAAAGAAAAACAGGACTAAAAACATAGAAAAGACTAAATGCAGTTGAGAAGCTTCAAGACATCTACTTCTATGGCTTAGCAAAGAAAATATTGAGACATAGTGTGATTACAGTAGCTAAAAGCATCAAAGAAACTGAATTTTTAAAGAAAGGAAAACATTATCCTTGACAGTGAGTACTATAGAGTATTCTTACATCCTTTTTCCTTTTCTAATTTGTTTCTTAGTGGAAACCCTGAACTCTGAACTTTCTGTGTGATATGAAGTTCCTGAATGCCATTTCCACCACAGGCAACATGGATTGCTGCACGTATAAGTCATCCTTGGGTGATAAAAGAATTTAAGTTTCTACTCTGGCTGTGAGAAAAAAAAACAAACCTGACTCATGAGAGCCCATATAGCTGGACTATTGGACTATTGTCCAAGCAGGAACTTCAGTCCTTCATACTTTCATTATGCTTCTGTTTTTAGAGATTTTGAAATATATTAATTTCATTTTATAACAGCATTAAAACAGATGTCAAAGTTCCTAACTTTTTTTAAAAATTATTCTTATTGTTCTGTCGAACTCACCTTAAGAGTTAGTTATTGAAATAATTGTCAGAAGAAATAGAATATTTTTATTTTTTTATTTTGTAATGTAAATAAATGTTAAAACCATCCGATACTGCCCTTTGGTCTGGGTGGAATTTGCCAAGCACACATTTTTGCTTTTCATACCAAGAAAAACAAATGAAATACAGGAGTCTTGTTTAATGATCAGATATAATTTCTGTACATTTAATCTATAACTATTTGGGAAAAAAATGAGCATCTAATGGAAATTCTTCCTAAAGCAGTGATATGTATGGGGATGAATGAATTGTTTTCCTATTGTGGAATGTTCTGATTAGGAAAGATTTGTAAGAAAAGCCACCCCAGCTCTGAGGCAAAACCTACAAGAGGTGAGTTGCAATCCCACAATCCCATAGCACAGTCTCCAACAGTTTCCTTACCCTATAACCTAGTGACTCATCTAAAGTCCATGACAAAATTCCTTTGCTTTTCTTCAGGGATCACAGCCAAGATATACAGTGAGAATACTCTACAGTCCTATAAAGTTCTTTGAGAAAGGATGTTGTCAGTCTCTCCTAGGGACTCTGTTCTACCTTTACTAAATATTTAATAGACATTGTAGTAAGGTTTGGAAGATAGGTACAGATCTAGAAAACTGAAATAGAGACCTAAGCTTTTCCTTGATGTTTTAAAGAAAACTTAAATATTTAATGTAGAGAAGAACAGTATAAACAGCAAAGACTACGGTTTGCCTTAAAATGCATGCTGTTGGAAATGCACTTTGGCTGTGGCAGAAAAACTGAAATCTTCTCCCTCTTCTCTATTGTAAGAGGAAAAAAAAACAGGTTAATTCCGTAAAGATGGATTCTACATCTTGCTTGAGGTTTCTGACTGCTGCCATACTATGTAGCGTATGACATATTTCCATGACACATTGCAGCTTCTAAATTCACTTTTCCATTATCTTTACTTTTATTAAATAGCCATTGGAAAAATTCAGAAATTCAAAAACATATTTAAATAATTATATTTTAATATTCACAAGTGTTTTGCACTCCTCACACACACACAGACAATTGCTAGAAGACAATTTTGACTGAGTCTGGGTTCATCCTTCGTTCAGTCCACAAACTAAACAATCAAATATTGGCATGATTTGAACATGATAACCTCTCACAAATTTAGAACACACCGTAAAGAACTGGTATTTCCCTTTCATCTTAATAAATACTTGAAATAAAACTATTCTTATGCTTCCTAACTTTCTTCCATATATCTTCTTACGTTTTCATTTTAATCACAAATTCTTACCAATTCACTTTATATATCAGTGCTTGTAAGTCAGTCAGAAAAGCTTAGCATGCTACTGGACTTGCTAAATGTAATTCATCTTTATTATAGGGCTGTCAACATATATTTATGTTCATGTGAGTATTCTCTGTTTGTGTACACTATATTTATCACAGGGAGACAAATAGGCTCACTCTGTGTGTGATGCTAATTACTAGGTTGCCAGCATAGCAGCACTAAATTATGTTTTACCGAGGCAGATCCAAAGAGTTTGGAAGCTTTCCATTCACAGTCCATGGAAAAGACCCATCTGTACTAAAAAATCGAGAAACAGCCCTTTCCCATGACAATGTCATACAAATTTTACCATCACCCCAGATTTTTTTATCCTGCAGTAGCTGAACACCTTCTGGTTTTGTAGTTAACTGGAAAATGGCCCATGCCCTGTGAAACCTTAGGCAGTGGGCTCTAGAGAATCAGCAGCATATGAGTAGTGTACCTACAGTGATGGGCTATAAACAGCCTGGTGCTTGTAGTATCTCTCATGCTGTTTTATCTGTTACATGTTAAATCTGTTTGGTCTATATTTAAGCTAAAAATCATCTAATATCTGTAATCAGTGAGGCTCCTAGAGGGAGATCTAGCAATTCATTTATGCAGCCTTTGGTGTACCAGCAGTGTTGCTGGATGTCTTTTGATATTCTACTGTATTAAAATGTCAGGCAACTTAGCAATATGTTTTTGTAACAAGGAGACAGCAGTTTGCTTTTGCATTTCAAACCCTCCAAATTTTTAATCATGAGCCCCCTGCTGGTAAATGAGTTAAACTGATTATAGTGAGTACTTCAATAAAAGCAAGAACTTCTTAATTAGAAAGTCATGCTATTGATCTTGTTATGAACTGTTTTAATTCGAAATGTCTAGATATTACCATTCCCCTGAAAATGATTCACAAAAATAGAGACACGGTTAATTAATTCTAATGCAAGGACAAACTTAGTCATTTGTTTTAAAATGTGAAACAAACTCCAAATTGAATTTTGAGCTTTTTTTTTTATTTATTTTAGTGATGCAGAACAAGAGCTGAGCATTAAAATACACAGGAAATATAAAAATGCCAACTTCATGAAAATGGAACTTCTACATATTATCATTCAAATAAATTAATCCACAGAGAGAAGTTATTTCTTTGCATATATAAGAATTACAGCTAGAGTATTCTGTGGCTTTTATCTTGTACAGCAGCTACAGGAAACAAAAATAATAAAAAAATGTTTTAATGTAAATATATTGACTCTTCCCTTTCCTTTCTTTTCTCTGTAACTATAAAGCTGAACATGAGAAAGTCATAATGTGACTCCTTTCTCCTCTATTTTCCTTTGTTCTTGTGGAATGAAGTCTGATATGAGAGAAATTAAAACTATAAATTCACATTTTAAGTATCCAGTTGCATAGGGCACGATTTCCTAATGTCCATAATCTTTGCACAAACGTGAATCTTTCAGCTTTAATTTTGAGACAGCTAAAGGAGAAAAGGTAGAAAAAGGTAGTAGGAAAAATCAATTATATAGACTTTCTAAATATAGATTTCAGAAGACCAGTGTCTCAGAATAACAAGCAATGAATGACTCACGGGTCATTTCTTGATGTATTGTGTATTCTAATGCATCACTCACCAGATGTTGTGAACTGCAGATGACTTCTGAAGAGGCTCTTGAGGGCTATCCTCATCCTTCATAGACACCTGCAACTTAGACACCTGTGGCTAAGCTGTTTTTACAAGCTTTTTTTTTATAGTAAGAGTCTAACACACACTCTTATAATAACACCAATCTCATTTTAATGTACAGTTAAGAAAGGCAGAAAAATTACCCATTTCTCCCTGTAAACTGTAAAGAAACTCAAATGGGTTTTGTAGACATTAGCAGATAGGGACTCCTAGTGCTGTTGTTCAGCCTGAAGTAAATTTTGGTAGTTTACAGGGTATATAAGTAAAAACTGGACAAGACTGCAATGAGTCAGCAAAGAGTAGCAGGAAAATGTTTTGAATGCACCTGTCAAGAAAAATGCAGGCTCGCCCAGCCCACCAAGTCCCTCTGGGCCACGCTGGGGTCCCAGGGTGGCAGTTTCTGAGGAGGACATGGCTTGGCAACCCCAGAGGCTTTCGGCAGGGGTGTGGTTTGAGCCCCAGAAGATATGGTAGGGCAAAACTAAAGGCTTCCTGCAGGCTAAGTCATGCTGCACAAACTGTATTGCAACTATGCAATGCTGCCCAGATGACCACCCTGAGAGAACCCCCTGGCATGGCCAGTAGAGCACCCAATGCCTGTATCCTGTCTCATTTTGTGTCTCTCTGAGTGAGTGTTTCCCCCTGAGCTGGGCACATATTTTCCATGTGCTTTAGTTGGGTACTTTAAATAAAATTAAGTGGATTGTATCATGTTTGATTGGTTACTTTTTTTGTGTAAGACCAGCATCACCCTTGAGACTACAGACTGACCAGAAAGCATTCAAAATAACCCCGTGTGCCTTTGGAGACATTGTCAGTTTCAAGATGAGGGGGAAGAGAAAGAGAGAATAGATAGAAATAAATGAATGGAGAATTTGGATCTCTGTCCAAAAAGTGTTACAATACCGAATGTCCTCAAACTCAATAAATTCAATGCAAATGGGCAATTTAAATCAACAGAGACAGTGGGAAACTTTGCTTGTAATACACCATCCGCTAAGTTGGTGTACGAAAAAAAGCAGTTACACCATCTGAAAAAAATGCTTTTGGCTACAAAAATATTAGTGACCTGAACAGTGGTGGAGCAGAACCCTGGGTACTGAGAAACAGGTCTTTCTACTGTTAAATTGCAAGAGTGGTCCATGAGTGGGTTTCAGTCTACGCAAAGGATCTTTCTCATCCCAGTTCAAGTTGTGACTGGGGTGACCATTCCCAGCAGGCCATTTGTTCTACTCTGTGCTCTTGGATCTAAGGAAGTTTCTAATTAATGATTGGCCATTTTGTTCCTCATTTTCTGGGCATGATTATTTCACTACTATGGATACAGATGATGTGTGTGTGTGTCCTAAACATAAGCTGTCACTCTTACTTGCAGTGATTGTCTGAATAATTACTGTCTCTTGCTATCGCAATTACTATGCATGTTTAGCCAGCATGTTTATGCTTCTTTTCCTTAATTTAGCCTGACTTCAGACTTGGTCATAATGCCTGGGTAATATTGGCCACATAAGTCCACCTTTAAAGTATTTTGATAAAATATACTTTTCCCCAACATTCATCATGTTCCAGGAACAGCAAAAGCTATAACATTCTTGAAACCACAAGCACCTTTGATAGTAGCAAACTAAGCTAGATCTAGTGGCAATTGGTTAGACATTGCCTTAAGGCGCTGTTCTGCCTTTGAGTCAGCGCATGAACTACTATAAACTTTCAAGAAGCTGCTGTAAAAGTACATTGATTCAGTCCCACTCCTCCTCTTGAACTTACCAGCTGCTCTGGGCCTGAAGTTATTGTTTACCACAGTCTTGCCCCTTTTCCTTTGGACATTTATATGTACGTAAGGAAAAGTAGGCTGACATATTATTGGGAATGTCTCTGCCCACTCCTGGTACTTCCTCTGTGTCTTCTAGGTGGCAATAATCACTGGGGAATGTTTTGATTCTATGAGTTGCAGTATGTCAGGCCTATTCATAGATATGACCAAAATTTTGCCTGCCATTCTTTTTCTGTATTTAATACTTCATTGATAAATATAATCATTACAAGAAGAGATGACGGAGTAAGAAGCATCTTTTTTTTCTTAAAAAAAAATGTAGCTTTATAATTATGGCAATTTTTCCCCTAGACTGGTATCCCCACAGTAATGGCATCCTCACAGTAAAACAATAACTGTTTCTGTCCAGGGCGGAGTTGTTAGTATATAAGGTTTGAGAACTTTAGAGTTAATATCTTAAGATGTCTTCTTTTTTTAGGAGAAAGGATATTTTTATGAAGAGGAAGAATTTGAATATTCAAATCACAGAGGGTAAAAGCTTAATTACAGAAAATGCCACTACAGCTTCTGGTAAAGAAATAAGAAAGCAAGAAAAAAGCTCTGTGCCTTTCACATAAAACTGGTAGTGATAGCAAGGTCTTTAGGCTTCCTGAAGTCTCATGTATTTTCACCAGAGTACTAGAAATGTTTGTGATGTTATTTTCAAGTTCTGTCTGAGATGTCAGCATAGCACAATGCTGAAAAGATATCCAAAACCTCTCTTTCACAGCAGGAAATCCATGACAACCAATTGTTCCAGCTACTAGGACTATGATGCTCCTTGTAACTATGTCTGTCATTGCACAGAACAATGCATGTACTTCCTCTCTCATATACATACACATACTCACACTCCAGGCATTCACAACTCATTTGCAAATTGTAATATTAAGTAGCCCAAAAGTGAACTTGAATCTACTCTGAATCGAGTCAAAGACTAATGCCTGAAATAAACCAAAAGAGATGATTAACCGTGTTACATGGTAGGTGAGCAACTGGCTCACAGGTTGGGCACAAAATGTTATAGTGAATGGGGTAACATCAACCTGACATATGTGTACTGGTGGGGTTCTACAGGGTTCCATTCTTGGCCCAGTTCTCTTCAATATTTTCATTAATTACTTGGACACAGGACTCAAAGAAATACTAAATTTGTTCTAACAGCAATTTTGGAGGAGCTGGCAACTCCCTGGAGGGCAGAGACACCCAGTGGAGAGACCTTGACGAATTAGAGAGATGGGCAATTGCCAACCGTATGAGATTGAGCAAGACAAGTGCTGGATTCTGCACCTGGGACATGAGTCAGCAGTGCCTTGGCAGCCGGGAGAGCCAGTCATGTCCTGGGGTGCATCAGATAGAGCATCACCAGCCGGGCAAGGGAGGGGATTGTCCTGCTCTGATCTGCACTGGGGCGTCCTCACCTCAAGTCCTGGGGGCAGTTTTGAGTGCCACAATATAAAGAATACATTAAGCTATTACAGAGTGCCCAAAGGAGGGCTACAGAGATGGTGAGGGGCCTTGAGGGGAAGCCTGGAGGAAACTGAGGGGAGACATCTTTGCTGTCTAAAACTTCCCCGTGAGGGGAAGAGGAGGGGCAGACACTGATCTCTTCTCTGTGGTGACCAGTAACAGGACTCAAGGAAAAGGCATGAAGCTGAGTTTGGGGAGGTTTAGGTTGGATATCAGGAAATTTTTTTCACCCAGGTGGTGGTTGGGCACCGGAACCCCAGGGAAGTGGTCACAGGACCAAGTCTGACAGAGTTCAAGAAGCGTTTGGACAACTCTCTCAGGCATGGCATGATCTTTGCGGTGCCCTGCATAGGGCCAGGAGTTGGACTCGATGATCCTGATGGGTGTCTTCTAACTCAGCATATTCTATGATTCTATGATTGTAAAACAACCCCAAGAAATAACAAAGAAAATCAACTGCTTCCAAAATAACAAAGGAGTGGACGAATAATGATCCCTTTAAGTTCCCGGTGTCCTTTAATATTGTAATTTCTTTCCTCTAGTAACTTATGCAAATGCTGCTTTACTATGTGCTATTTCCGTTGTGCTATTTTTTATTGTCTTATGCAAGTTGGCAATTAAGGAGTTTTAGATCTCCTCAGCTCTTCTAAGGATTATCAGGAAATTGTGAAAGAAAAGTTTCAAAAACAGGTTTTTCAAAGTTTGCAACACAAAAGACAGACTTCATGTACAATATTATTGTTTCTCCTAGCGTTCTGCAGACCTTACTATCTCCAAATTTAAAATTCAAATACCTTTGGTAATATTAATTTTACTGTGCACTGTGCCTGTGTCTCACAGGATGATCTTGGCTGGCTGAGACCCAATAAGAAAGCATGCAAGTTATCTGATCTGGAAAATAAACAGATATAAAAAAATTTTAAAAGTTGACTAATGTAAGGGGAAAAAAAATCAACCTATTCATGGCTGAAGAAGGAAGATTATAAACCAAGTCATACTGATTGTGCTGAAGCATTAGAACTGACTGTCCAGAGCAGCTGTGGAACCTTCATCCTTGAAGAATTTCAAAACTTGCTTAGCAACCTGATCTAGTTCTATCTCTGCTTTGAAGAACACATTAGCATATATAACTTCTGAAAAGTACATTCTAGCCTTAATTATCCAGTAGTAAAAAAATTTGGAAGATATCAGCAGATATGTCCTTTGGAACAATTTGAAATCTGGCTATAAAAAGTAATAATTTCTGTAAAAACAAACAACAACAAAAACAAAAGTAATCCAAACTCAACAGTATTATTATAAAATAAAATATATCTTTTACTGTCAATTTGTTACATAGAGTAAATTATGAACGACTTGTCAAAACTAAATTATCATTTTTGACAGCCAATGACAATTCCCCTCAGATACAGAATATATCTTTAAAGTTTATGACTTTAGTTTTCTATACTTTCCTCCTGTCACTAGGGCACCAAATATGACATCAGTCATAGAAACAGCATACTGAGCCCTGGGAAAGAACAGAAGTGTCCAAGAATTTGACAGATTCATTAACATTAGCACCATATATTTTTGATTTAGTGTGCATAAAAAGTCTCAGTTGAAATTTTTACCCAAAAAATTAATAGCGATTTATTGCAACGGAGTGTTGAATTCATAAAACAATCTATTTTTAAAATTTCTTGCAATATAAAAGAAACTAATTAATGATGCTTATGTCTGTTCATACTATGAAAGCAATTTTTATTTAGTTTTCTTCAAAATACTTTGATAATGTTACCTGAGCATTAAAAAATAGGCTTAGAATAAAGGCACCAATGCAAAAAATTGTTTTGTTATTTTAATTTACAATCAAGATGATGTCAGTATGATCCTACATTTTTCATCCTATATTGTTCAGTTTAAGTTTTTATTTGCTACATTGGTGGGTAATAAATGTGACTTACGTTAGCACATCACTGAGACTTTGTACCCTGAAATTAAACTAGCAGTTGTGGGTACCTGATTGTAAGATGTGGTAGATGTTACAGTCAGGGAAAGACACTGTCCTGTTGCACAGAGGGGATGGATTTTAGCACCGTGTGGGCATGGCTAGGTCACTGTTCCATACTACTCACATCATTGTTGAGGAGTCCCCTAAGTCGAGGTGGTGAACACCTTTTTGTGGCTAAAACACCTTCCCTTTTTGCATACTTTTGTTATTACTACTGCTGCTGTTACTGTGCATTTCTTATACCATTGCTTCTTGCTTTCAGTAAATTATCTCAGCCCATAGTCTCTGTCTTTGTCCCTCTTGTACTAGAAGAGGTGGGGGAAGGAGTGTTGCTTATTTGGGGTTTAACTTCCAGCTGATGTTAAACCACCACAGGCACATGCAAAATTTGTTGAAGGAAACTGGAAGAAAAGGTTCTTTCTTGTTTGTGAAGAATTTGTTAAAAACTTTACTAAAATAATACTAAGAAGAAAAAAGGTGAACTCAGAAGTAGACTTAAGTACACCAGTCAGTCAGAATTGATTGCTTAATCCTAAATATCCCTGTGGAGTTTGAATATCTCATGTACTTCTCAAGAGAACACTTTCCTAAGGGATGGTGACAAAATCAAATTGCAAACTGAAAATGTCTGGCAAAAAAAGTTAAACGAGGAAAACTGTTTTCCCGTGGGGTTTTCTCTTCCTGAATATTCCTGAAAGTTTTTCAAGTTGTGGTTTGATAATTGGTGGGTAAATTTCAAATCAGAGAGGCTTTGTCACAAAGACCAACAGTATTTTATACTTCATCCTCCTCATTTTATGATTCCTCCTCATTTTATAATTCCAGCTCAACAATGCAGAAAAGATTTTGCATCTCCCCACCATTTTCAGCACTTCCCCCTTAAAGACGCTAAGAAAGACCTTGCAAACAGGGAATGCACCTCCTAGAATGTCCAACAATTTAGGAAAGAAAAAGCATTACTCTTTCTCAGTGTTTCATATTTTGCTGGGATCTCCACTAACAGAGAATGTCTTGATCTATGTTCACATTTGGGTATTAATTCAGGTGTTGGACTTGAATTCAAGCTTGAACTCAAGCTACTATTCACCCATATAGCCTCCATTTTGACTCACATTTGCTGTGAGTCAAAGGTGTTTTTTTTAATTTAAAACTGAAAGTCAGAATTTTAACCATGGTATCAAAGGCTAGTAGAAGTCACACACCCAACATTCCCACCTTTTGCTTTATATTATACAGAGGGGAAAAAGGGAACCAGAACTGGAGCTCTGAAAATAAGCATTTCATCCTCATGTTATGGGAATAAGAAAGTAAAATAAAAAAGCCAATGCTGTATTTTAAAAAAATTAAACTAATTCTTCCTGATTATGATCTTCCAGATTGCCCAATCCTGATCCAAAACTACAACTTTCCCTTTGAAGACTTGTCAATTCCAGTTAGATTGTCTTTCTCTAGATGGTGAGCTACCAAGAGATGTTTTGTTCTTTTCTTCATAAGCAAAACAAAGGTGGTCTGATTCCAGAATTGCCTTTGCATGGACCGAGAGGTGGTCCCTGGTAGCAATGACCACCTTTCATTTTTTCATTGTTCTGCCATATAAATTCAGGGCAAACAGGCAGAAAAAAGAAAAACGGACATTTTTCACTTTGCCAGCTCTCCACAAGGGCTACCTTTCTGGAAACCTGTCCAAGATGAGTGGTATTCAAACAAAGGTGTAATAAACATTAGGAAAGATGGCTGAATTCATGTAAATATTATCACAATTCTACATGAAATAGGTAAGAGTAATAGTTGAGGTGACTTTTCCTCTTTTGCTCTAATACAGTTTTGATTTCAGCTTATACACACATCATGATTAGTTGAACTTAGCTAGGGCACCCTGCATGTCATCTGTATACAAAATTGTTGCTAAGAGTAGAAATCATCTGCTCTCAAGATAAGCTGCTGAAATCATCTGCTCACAAGAATATATAATGATCTGTAATAGGTGGACATTTGAAACTGGAAATTTGTTCAAGAATTACATGGATTGTGTAATAAGAAACAGACATAGAAAGGTCTAATATAACAGACTTCCTTCCTTGGTATTTAAGGCAAATAATATGTTTTTCCTTAATTAATTTTATGATCCTGGTTCTTCTGGTCCTTCTTTATTCTGAATGTCTGAGATCATGTGATTTCATGTAACATTCCACATTAGTATATTTTAGATGCATTTCAGCTGATGGATAATATGGTTTCTCCTGATTTATTCTATTTGCCCAAAACTTAGAACCTAATTTTATTTAAATGTAGTCTGTTCAGACAATACTGTCCACATTGCTTCTCTAATGGTCTGCTTCCTAAAAAACCTCAAAGAGATTAATGGACTGCTGTTACATATATTGTTACCTAAATAATTTTAAAAATGAACCAAAATCTTGAAAATTTTATTGATACTTACTTGGTATAACAAGTTTCTCTGTTTCTTTTTTTCTCCTCTGTAGAATAACTCCTCCAGAAAGAAGCCCACAATATTTTCCACTAATCCTTTTCACTGAATCCATGGAGTCAGATTCACTTCCTGGTCAGAGTAGATCAGGATAGTGACACAGGGGGACAATTAGTATAATTTTGAAGGCTGTTACTTCAGTTTCTCTGTTAATGTTATTGTCTTTGATTACCATTATTCGACTTTACCAGATTCTAATATGCGTTCTCCTTGTACAGCATGAAGAGCTTCAACATCACTGCAAAATCTATTAACTTGCTCACAAACAATGTTTCTTAGTTGATAAAGTGTAATTAAAGTCTAGTCTGAGACAATTATTAAGGCAGCTGAACCAACTTAGGAACTAGAGACATAAAATACAGGTGATTTGAAAGAAAAAGTGGGGGGGGCAGGAATCCTAAACTCTAAGTACTTCACATAAGGAAATATAGATAGAAAATTGCTTGGAGTTCAAATAAAAATAGTATTCTGAATTGACAACAGAGGTCAAAAAAGAAGAAGTTCCACTTTTTATTTCGGTGTTATTCAACCAACAAAGTATTAATACTCACAGAATCTAAAAAGCTGACTCCGATTCACATTTTCATTCAAAACATGGATTACAGCTACAGAAAACAGTGGTTCTGAGGTGCAAAGGTAGATATAATATATATATATATAAAATATATATATTATATATATATATTTTATAATATAATATTCTTGTTTAAAGTAGCCTATAAATTTTGGCAAAAAAAGATCTGCTTGGAAAATTTGTATAACAAAAGCTGTGATAATAATATAATTAATTTCCAAAGTAGTAAGGCAAGGATAATAAACATAGACCTTCATGCTGAGAGTAAGCAATGGCTAGTTTAGATGTTTGTTTAGAGTGTAAGGAACAGACCAAGAGAGGATCTGTTGGCAGTTTAAGGGCTTTGAAACATCAGAATATTGAAACTGGTAACCATTTGCAGGTGAGTTGCTCTTCTGAGGTGAACAGAGTTCAATTCAAGCCTTCACATATTTTACTTAATAGAATTTGCATTTTCTTACTTATGTGTAATGTGTCTCTTCTTTTATTGATTTCTTGTCTTAAGATCTGTTCTATAAATCCACATGCACCCCAATTCATCTGCTATTGCATCATTATTACTTCTGACATATGCTGCTCTCTAATGAAGTCAGCTGTGTGCTTAATGTTTTCTGTTAATGTAATATTTTATTGTCTGCTAAAGCCTATCTTCAAAAACCCTCAATGAGAAGGTTAGGAGTTTAACTCAGTATTGCATTCTCATATATTTTCATGATTTTAACCATAAGTCTCTCATTATATGAGGCATCAACAAAGTATGAACAGTTGGAATTATATATCATTTATTTTATTACTAAAATATTTACAGATTTCAGAACACCTAGCCTAGGAAATGTGTTTACACCGTGAATGTCTAATGAAGGCTTTTTCTAATGAAAAGGTTACGATGACTTAACATTGTCCAGTTGCCAAATCATCCAGAAACAGGTGACCCATAAGTCCACCAGGATCTATCCAATCAAGTAGAAAAAATTCCAGTCTGAAGACCTCTAAAGAGCTTTTTCTCTGCATTGACTGTACAAAAAATTCAGATCCCAGCACAAAAGGAGGATTTCATCAAGTAATTCAAGTTCTGAGATGTCTCAGAACCAGAAGTGAATATAACTTTTATAGGACCTACATCATGTTCTTCCAGCTGTTTATCTAGGCTGTCCTAAATGGATCAAGATACATATATTGAGGTAACTAACTCAAGCTCTAGCTGTGATTTTTAAGCTGTCCCACCCAAGTATTTTTATATTCCTTGACTAGAAAATACAGAAGTTATGTCAAGATTATATCTCAGATATTAAAACTCCAAAATTAAAGTGTAGCAAATAAAAATACATTAATTTATTTGTTATTTTCCCATAGCTTGGATTTGATGTTTTAGCATTTATTATATTCTCCTTGCTGATTTATGAAAGTTGGGATAAATCAAGCTATGGAATCAACCAGTATTTTTTCACCATTGAAAAAAAAAACCAAATTGAGAAGAATCTTTTAAAAGTAGTGTAGAAATTATTGTGCTTCTGGAAAAAGTAGTTTTAGTCAGTTCCTGTAAGTGTCACAGGCAGTTTGTGCTCATATGCTAAAGAGTTTGGAAGACCTGAAGGGCAAAACTGATAGGGTAGGCAGATGAGACTACACTGGAAACAAGATATAGAATCTTCATGTCATTATTACAGATCTAGAAATTATTAAAGATCATAGCTAAAGAAAAGGTTATTTGATGCCTGTCATCAAAGGGAAATGGAAATTTATTGGGTAAATTGGAATTTGTACTGATCATTAGAGAAGAACATTCTTCTTCCAACTCAGAGGAAGTCACATAGTGTAGAAAGTGAAGAAAGTTACTCCAGAATTGGTTTTTATCTTTAATCCATCAGCACAGGTAAGAACTTCCAAGGGGCTTAAGAAAAAGTTTTACCATAATAATACCATCTAGCAAAGCATTTGTTTATGCAGCACAGGTTGGATAACTGCTGCACTGGATAACACAGCTGCATAACCCCTTACTCAGATCATAGTTGCATCTCATGAGATGTCTTATCCTTAAGATATACATGCCTTAACAAGAAAACAGCAGGAAATTGGTGGGGCTCAAAAGGAAAAAGTGCTCTGATGTGGAACAGAAAGGCATATCTTGTTTGCAATTGTGGCCATTTCTTCTTTCTCAAATTAATTTATTCTTTCTTATTTTACACATCTGAGAAATCTGTCTGTAAGCATATATGTTTTCAAAGGCTAAGAACAAAACAAAACAGGCAATTACTGTCTGAAGCTTTAAAATGTCCACCTCTGTCTATGTGTTTGCCTGTAATGGTCTCATTCAAATTCAGAAGTAATTTCCTCATGTGTAAAACCATTATTAATACAGACAGACTGTAATGTGGCATTCCTTCACTTTTCAACAGAATTGTTTCTGAGTATTTTATTGACTGTACGTTGTTTAGAAGTCAGGGAAAACAGTAAAAGAGTTGTGATAGAAAATCTCCCTCCGTGGAAACCAAGGGCTGCCTATGCAGACCCCATGTGTATAGAAGATGTATCAGAGGATGCCCATATTGACAAAAACAAAAAATTTAAAAGTAAAACTTTGAATGCTGAACCTAACTTTCTTCAATAAGAGGTATTTTGTCCTTCCTTTATCGTTTAACTGTTATCTGGCTATCTGCCAATGTGTATTCTCTTTAAGAGGGTTATAATCTGTTCCATATTATTCAAGAGCTGGCCAATGACCGTAGGCCATAGAGGAGCACCTGCATCTGAAGGGAAGGTGTCAAAAGGATGGAGCCAGGCTTTTCCTGGTGGTGCCAAACAATAAGAGGCAACAGGCAGAAACCAATGCAGAAACCAAGGCACAGAACTTTCCCCCTGAATGTGAGGAAGAACATTTTTACTGTACAGGTGACAGAACCCTGGAATAGATCGCCCAGAGAGGTTGTGGATTGTCCCTCGCTGAAGGTATCAAGAACTGTCTGGACACAGCCCAGTGCCGTGTGCTCTAGGATGACCCTGCTTGAGCCAGGAGCTTAGACCAGATGATGCCCTGTGCTCCATTGCAACCTTATCCGTTCTGTTAAACTGTGAAGAACGAAGCAGGGGGTACATTAGAGCTGAGACATATACAGAGATAAATATTTTCATAAAACCAATGAACTGTGGGAAAGAAGGGCTTTCTGAGAATTGTTGTCTTTCATTAGGGCACCAAATTGTGTTATAAGAGATCATCATCAGCTGTTTCAGATTCCTGACAGGAATGAAAATTGTTGGTTTTGTCAAAGATTTGCCTCATAGGCAGACTCCAAGAAACAATTTTCCCTAAACCTCAGTGCCTTATAATACCCAGAATGCGAAACAGTAACAGAGCTGAACTGGGTTTTCTGATCCCCTCCAAAATCAAATATACAATGAGGAAACATGCCTAGACACCTTCGTTTCTGTGAGTGTCACGAAAAACTGGTGAGATGAAACCTCCCTGTGATTCTACTCTGATCTTCTCTGAATTAATTGTGGCCAAATGCTGACTAGTGTTTGCTTCTGAACACTGAATCCCAAAAACAAAAGCTGCACATTTCTCTGTCTTTCCAAACCAGTCTCTAACTTAGAACTGAAAATTTTCTGCCAGTTGAGCAGGAGAGATAAAAAGCACTGGGTTATCTGTCCTATACACAAGAAAATTCAAAGAATAAGTAACATATCCAGGATCTCTTAAAAGCTTGTTTATTTTATAGGACTTTTTTCCTCATTTTCTGCACCCACCTAGAAAAATAACATTCGAAAGTGCAGTGATATTTTTATTGGCAATGCTGCACAAGAAACTAAAGAAAGTGGTATCCTGCTGCACATTCTGTGGGACTATTAACATAATTCACTCCCAGATATTAAACCCAGCTTTAAGGCTTTCTCAAAATTTTGGTTTTCTCTTTTGACTTGCTCCTTCTTCTGAGAACTAGTGAGTAAGCGGATTTAAAACTTTCTAGATTTTTGCAAAATTGTAAACATACCACAGAGAACACAGTGACACTAGGAACAAACTCATGGACCCTGTCTGCTGGGAATGAGTGAACAGCAAGATCCTCATTATCATTAAGAGATCTGAGTTTGTCCCCACAGAAATCAATGAATACATTGCTGAGCCACTGAACTGTAAAAACAATGAAGCATCTGTTTCAGTGGAAAGACTAAAGAAAATAACACCAAAAGTAATTTGTTCTGGATCTACACAAAATGTTTCTTTGAAAATTAAATGCTATTTATTTCCACTGAATTTCAATAAAACTAAAAACATATTTCAGAGTGAAATAAATAAGTAATTTTTACATGTTTTGGTTTTATTAATCTAAACTTCTATGCAGAGACTTTTTTTTTCTGAATCTGACCTCATTTCACTATTTTTTTAATCCCACTTCTCATTCAGAAACTATGTGGTTTTTCCTATTTCATCGCTTCATACATTTCTACCTAGTGGGAGTACATCTGCAGGTTGGTTGAATCACGTATCTCTACAATAACTGTAGTTGCAAGTGGGCATCAGCTGCCAGCTGAGACACCCAGGTACATATGCCTACGTTTAGGAAGGTCTAATCTAGTTATTTATTCAATTCGTTGAAAGAGAAACTCATTTAGTCTACTCCACCAGCTCCCCATCTACCAACATGAATAAGCATAGGCTACCCAAAATTATCTTCCAGAAATTCTCGTGGATTTCTCAGATGCCAAAAGACATTTCAAAGGGCACAAGATAACTCTGTGAGGCACTTGAATTAACCTTTAAATGTCTTCTTCAGAGTGAGTTGTGTTCTACATGACTCCATTGACTGGTTTATCAAGGTCTCCACAATATCAGGAACCTTGAAAATTAACACATGTGTACACCTACATTTACACACATAAATGTAGATGCCTGTCTGGAGATAAAGTCCATTTTTACTGCCTGTTTGAAACTCCAGTCTAAGAAAGGAAAACAACTGATTTCATGGTTTCTTTTTATAATGACAAGTGTCAAATTGTAGAATTTTCACAGAAATTCTTGTTTGCTTTTTTTCCTATAAAACAGTATTTTAAACCTGAGTTTGGGAGTCAGTTAAAACACCTTATTCAAATAAAATTATTCTTGTTAAATATCTAAACATTTTTAATTCTTTCTACTCTTTCTACTTTGGCGGACAGATAAAATTTCTGCCAAAAAAGCATTTGTAAATGAAAGTAGAAAAAATGTTGATATAAGAACAACACATCATAAATGGGCAATGTATACTCTGAGAATAGAAATTAAGGAAGGAAGTTCCATATGATAAGATGAAATTTGGCAAAGTAATTTCAAGAGGATTTACTTTAGAAGCAATAACCTTTGCCATTTTTAAAAACAGACTTTGATTATACGATGTCTATAGTTCCGTGTAACCTTGGGAAAAAGCATGCAAGATTTTTAGTAGAAGGGAGACAGAGCAGAGAGCAGAGCAGCATACACACAGTGACTCTTTCTCTTCTTCCTAGGAGAAGTCTGGAGAGGTTCAACTTCTCCGTGGAGGGTGCCAGGACCAGGCCCACACCATGAGAGAGCTTGTGGACCACTTTCAGGAATGGGGTAGGGGAGTTCCCTGAGGGCTTATTCACCACAGTTGGCATGAAGGCGTGTAGGGCTGGAGTACCCTCATCTTCCCTCTACCAGGAAAAGTAAGCAGGGAATGTGCATGCGGGTTTCCAGGGGAAAGTGGAGGTTTGTGTGTCCATGTGTAAGTCACATGGCCTGTGGAGGGGTCAGTGGATTTGAAATAACCCCTTTTTTGATTAAATATATATATAGAGGGGGGTTCAGAAACTTGTAGTTATAAATTAGCATTCTGTAAGTTCCTACTGCTGTGGTTAATCTGTTATTAATCCTGAATGCACAGGTCACTGATAGCCAGTTAATTATGTGTCATTGATAAATCCATAAACCACTTCAATCCCAATTTGATTTAAACTATGTGAAGTGAGCATTTTTTCCCTATGGCATAAGTCTATAATAAAGAGAACTTGGCTTGTTGAACTTCAAGTTTCTTTCCAGAAAAAAAAAAAAAAAGACAAGAATTTTTTAAATTTTTTTTTTGTTTTTTTTCACAAAGAATCATAAAAAAAATATTTGACACTAATAATAAATTACTTTCCTAGCCCAATTTGTCAGTCAGGGTCTAGAGTAACCTTTCCCCACTTTGAGGACATTGAATTTTTTTGAAAGTGACCCTTACTTTGGACAATCCAGAAAACACTTAGATTTTCCTCAGAACCAGAGTCCTAAGTATATTCGGGGAAAAACAAGCAAGACCATCTGCTATTTTAGCTTCCAAATTGCAAACTAGAGAAAGAAGATTATTCATGAAAAAGGGCGGAAAGTGTCACTTCATTTCTGAATATAAGAAGAATATATAGGTAGAATATAGATAGATCCTAGACTATAGGTTTTTAGTACCATACCATGGAACTTTTTCCTACTTTTCTATATTTAAAGCTAAAAAATCTTTGTGATGGGTTATTCACTTTCTGTGGTTACAGTAAATTATCTGCAGTATTGTATCTAGCAACACTGTATATTTTACATTGTGTTAATTAAAGAGTTTTTTGACAGTCAGATCTTTCCTACTTTTATGTCAAAAGGAACAAATTAAACTGTGATTATTTTCTGCATTAAATTTACAGGATCTTGCTGTAGTAGAATCACTGTTGTGATATACTGAAATGCATTTTAATGCAGTACTGGTATTTGTGAGCTTAAACCTAGGCAATGAAGGCATTTTTGATTCCAGAAAATCTCCATCATAGATAGAAAGCCTGGAAAGTCACTACGCTCAAGCTTGTGTTCATATGTTCATGTTAGAAATAAATGACATTTTAAAGATTCTCAAGCCTTTGAAGTTCACTTTTCAAGATAGGGTTATATAATAGCTGGTCAAAAAAGTTTTTGTTTTATTATCCTATAATTGAGGCTAAAAAAATGTTTATTTGTTTCTTCCTATAGGCTACAGTCTCTCCAGAATATTTTCCTGGGGAATACAAGCATGAAGTCATTGACACCTTTGGAAACAGGATCCTCATACTGCTTGTTCTAAAGATTACATGGATTTAATTTCCTTTATTGAAAGGTTATTTCATCTCAGATCCTGAATAGCAGATGTTCGATAAGTATCTGTTCTGTACATGATTTTCCTTTAGCTTCCACCTGCTTACTCTTTATATTTGTTAGAATGTTACAGTTAGTTTGATGTAGAACAAATGGTCACATAGAACTCTGCCTGGGTCAAGAATCTGAAAAAAAAAAACCTGTTTGTACCAAAAAAAAATTGCATTGCAAAGTGTTCCTTTAAAACATTTTAATCTTAAAGCAAAGTTGAAAAGCATATGGGTACAACTCCTGTGTTAATTTCTGCCTGCTTTTAAGTGTGAATGATTTCTGATGCTTAACCCATGTTTGTCACTCTAATTTGAAATGCTTTTTACTGACTTTTCTAGTGACATCTGGTTAATTCACAGCACTGCCTTGCTTGTGTCTATATTTCTGTAACAATCAGAATAATGGTAAAAAAAAAAATCTGTCTTCTTAAAATTATCATTCTTTAACATTATGTGTCGTATAAAAGAAAAAAAAATAAAAGGATCAAATCTGTATCATTATACTACATGGTTAATAGATAAACCAAGCCTGCTTCATGGTAAATATGACCTTTTTTTCTCTTTTATTTGCTGATGTTTTTCTCCTTTTTTTTTTTTTTTTTTCA
>VZRS01007228.1:314763-379398 GCA_013398055.1 Ifrita kowaldi
TCCTGTTTCTTTCCTGGATTACCAGATTAAGCCCATGGTTATTCCATTATATCAGAGTCAGGCAAATTTGATTGTGTTTTCTCCCCACTGAAGCCTCAAGTAAGTTAACTACAGTGATGTGAACTTCCCATTGTTCCTAGTCTGGCCAATTTACACCATAAATTACAGATAATAACAATTTTATTTTACCGCTGATCCTGTCCTTTGTTTCTGCATTGTATAAACAGGTCAATTGTCAAATTCTTACATATAGATGATAGAATATCTTCATTGAAGAGCCTCAAATTGTGCAGCAGTTTTATCTAGAACTTTAAATTCACCCTTAATTAAGTTCAGAACTAGGAAGGACTTTTTATCTTCCAGCTTTATTAAATTTAAAAAGAAAGATAAAAAAGTAATTATGAAAGAAAATATGGGAGAGGAAGAAATTTATTTCAGACCCAGTACAACTTTCCATTGTTCTGATATTTGTCATCATAGAAACATCTGAGAATCATACTGTTCCAATGTCTTTATTCTTCAGCCTTGTCCACACCAATGTAGTCTCTGGTGGTGGATATCATCAGAGTGGTACCCATCAGAATGCTAGCTATGGTCCAGGAGTTTGTGAGGATGAATGTAGCTTCAAACTTTCAAGTGATATGAAGATTGCAATGAGGATAATATTTTTATCAAGACTACTTTAAAATTCTGTAATGAAGTGGTGAAAGTAATGTCTGCACTACTCAATATGAAATTCTTTCCAATAAGCAATGTGTCCCAATTTCTTTCCCGTCAAATGACAATGGATTATTCTATTTACAAGTATACCTAGTCTCCTGTATACTTCATTTGGAAGCCTCAGGTTTAGAAACAAAGGACAGAGAGTAATGGGGTTTTTGGCAAAAAAAGCAAAATCTTCCTCTGAAAACATCACTGTATTATTCAAAGCCTCTGCTTTCTCCTATAACAGAAATCAGGTGGCATACTTTAACATTGTAATATATATTCTAGGGTCTGCAAGTGCCTTGTGGTCCAGAAATGTCAGGATATTTTCATATCAGTAGACACCCAGCATAGTTAACTGTCAGATTTTTTCTTGCAGACTTCCTCTCCTCGCCTGCATTTTGTGAGATTTCCACTCCTCCTTCCTTCCACACATGCACTTTCTCCTTCCTGTTCACAGACTTACTTTTAGAGTACCAAGGACATTCAAGACCATATCTGCACTGTTCTGACCAGTAGCCAGAGGGAGCGAGCCATCAGCTACACTCAGTATTTGCTTCTCTTCTCATACTGACCCAAAACTCACAGAGATTTCCCGGTCCTGCTTAAGAGCTATGAGGATCTGTGGTGAAATGTGGTGCTATGTATGGCTAGATTCTTTGTTTATTTATATCCTTTTGTACACTTTGAGACTACACTTTGCATTCACTGCAGACTCCAAAAACACTGAATGAGGCAATCCTTCACTGTTGCTATTTATTAGCATAGTTTCCAAAGAAGCTATAGCTTATTCAGCTCAGTCTCTGAGTCTGTGCATGTATATGAGACAGAAAAAGTGTTTCTCTAATAACTTCTGAACACCTTGTCTGATTTCAGCCAGACATGACAGAGCAGGTGAAATACAAAGACAATTTAAAGTATATAAGGTCTTAGTGAAAAATAGGCAGCTGATGTTGGAAAGACCTTATGACTCTCAGTAGTTTTCACAAAATGATTTCTACAGAGAAAGACTAAAATTAGATGCTAGAGGTTCTGTGACAAAAACCTTACTGGTGTTCTGATCACAGGCATAGCTTCCACTGAAGCACACAATTAACCAAGATATAAAGCCATAATAAATCACACTCCATCAGATCAATGCTTACAGAACTAGTAGATGGCACTGCAAAAGCAGTCAAAATGTCAGCCATGGGTCAGATTCCCACTTTCCTAATCAGTGTACAAATATAGAGCAGAAAGTCCATTCTCAAGTTGGTTTTCTACATGCATAGCTCCTCATTAAGACTGACCCTTTAAACCACTTAGCCTTTTTCACCCACAGCAAGGGCAGCTGCTTCAGTGAATCTGCACAAAATTGCCAAGTTAAACAAGTTTCTTACTAAACCATAAACAGCTCTAATCTTATAAAACTTTGATATAGTTTAGGTCACAGGTCAAACTTTGTCTTCCTTTCCGGCTGTGCAAAAAGTTTCAATAGGTTTCATGGTTTCGAAACTTAAAGCCACGGGGATCATTTTACCATCAAGTCTGACCTCCTTCATTAATAGGGACTTTGTTTCACTGTACTATCCATTTAGTGAACTGATAACCAGTGCTAGGCCAAAGAAAGCTTACACAGCGTGTAAGTGTAAGTGTAGTTTGTGGTGTGCTATCCTTTGCTAAGAGTCAAATGCCACAGAGCTGCTCACTAACTCCCCCCCTCTTCAGAGGGGCAAATAAGAATAGAAAGCTTATGGGCTGAGCTAAAAAGGGGAAATTTCTCATTGTCAGTGGCTACACAGGCTCTACTTGTGGAAAAATTAATTTAAAATATTACTACCAGATTTTCTATAGCAATCTTGTTCTAACTCAACCTTTCCCCACATCATTTAGAAGAAAAAAAATATTCCTTCTTGTGAGCTTATGCCCAGCTGCATGTCTAGAGCAGAAATCTTTGTCAAAATGGTTAGTTTCAGAATACATTCCTCCATTGTGCAAGATACTTTCTTCAAAAAGAAAGGACAATGAAATTTCAGACTGCAAATATTTTTTGTACACTCTTCTTTACATTCTTTTGAAGTGAAGGCAGTATGACATATCGACAAAGGATTTCTTTTATGGTCCTATTTACTTATTTCTGACTTACTTCTCTTACAATGCAATAAGCTAGTGAGGTTTGTCCAGGACAAGCTGAAAAATCTGTTTTAAAACAGATTTGTTTATTTTGTAAAATGTTCAGTCCTAACTGAATAGGATTTAGACTCAGTTGTGAAATCACAGCAAAATCATAAAACCTGGAGACATTTCCCACAAAGATCCCTCTGTTTAGGAAGTACTAACAAGGTTGTTCCTTCTCATTGCCCATCTACAGCACCTGACTACACCTTTAAGAAAGTCATTAAGTTGGGTAGGGTAGCAGAGCAGTTTCAGGATGCTAAGCACCAGCAACTCTTACTGTCATGGGCACACTTGAGTCACATTTTCAATAATTCATTGCCTCTTACTTACACACCCTCAAAGACTGGGAAGAAAGGAAAAGCAGGACAAGAAAAGAATTTTTATAAGATTCTTTCAGGCCACCTGCATTTACTGATACCTACCCTACTGCAATACTCATCATTGCCTTTTTGTGACTCATATTTGGCATCACATTTAACCGGGCAATATTTCTATGAGCAAGGAAAATGTTGCTTCTCCTTTCATGCAAATGGAGAACTGATAGTGAGTGAAAGTAAGTGACTTGAACCCCTACCTCCAGAGCTCTTGTTATGTTCTTGGATGAAATCATCTGTTACATTTTTCACCTGCCAGCAAGTGGAAAATAACAATTCCCTCAACTCTGATTCTCAACCAGAATTACTCACCCTTCACAAAAATGCACAGCAGGCTCAACCAAACAAACCCCTACTGACATGGAGAGCAAGTTGCTGTTTTTCCTTTCTTATCAGTTTCTCTGCACTCAGAAACAGCATAAAGCCCATACTTATAAAGCAGGTGAGAATGGAGTAACAGAAGTGTTAACTATTAGCTACGTATTTAGGATAAATAACAATTATTATGCATAATGCTCTTTCCATATATCAAAGGGCAAATCAGTACCATATTTTAAGATAAATGTAAATATAAATCAGATTTATATTTGTATTTGTGGTGCTACATAAGGAAAAAATTCTTCATGTTTCATGCCAAGGAAAGGTTGATAGATGAACAGATTGAGAAAATAGTCTTCTGTGTCTCTTTTCAGCTGTATCCCATTATCAGAATGGCCCTGCATAATGGAATAAACAGATTAATATGTTTTTGTTGTTGTTGTCTTCTAAATGGTAAATCTCTTATAAATGTCCAGCTGTGCAACAAAACTGATATGTTTCTCTTTGTACCACATATTTCAGAGGCATTTTTCTTAATTCCTAAATCTCCACAGACAGGTAGGTAGACTTTGCATTACTGGAGACTGTAACCGTGTACCACACACACTGGGTGGCGAATGATACGTGGACATCACATATAACATCAAAATAGTTTTGTCACCCTGAGCTGGTTTATGTATGCCTGACAGGCAATTATTCAGTTATGTTCAGGCTTTTGATAAGAGGCTGGCACTGAATGACTTAATTAACATAATTATTTATATGAATTTTAAAAATATCACTGCAATCAAGAAGGTACACAGTCTGTACATTTGGTATTCATGCAGTCTTGGAAAGTGTTGATTAAACAACATGAATTTATATCTGAATTTATAAAGGAAGGAGGTTAAACTTCAAGTTACCCCACAAAGATGTCACTTGGATCAGTGTTGAGCAGTTCTTTGACAATAACGAACATTTTTAATAAACATAATTTCAGCACAAATGTGCAGACGAAGAACAAACAAGTGGTTAGAGTATTAGATTAGGTCATGCATGCCTCAACTCCCATCCAGAGTGTTCTCAAATAACCTCAGGCAAATTACTTATGGCTAGACGCACAAATCATTTCAGTTTCCCATGTGTCTTGGGTAGCCACCCAGCTGCCAGAAAATCAGATCATTAAAATTCCCGTTCTTCCAGTAAGCGCCACTCAAAGGTAAGACAGAGCACATTCCAAGGGAAAGGAGGATAAGCAAAGACAGCCCTTCTGATTGTTGTCCCTCCCTTCCTTCATACCAGGTGCTTTCACCTGCTTGCTTCCATCTCTAAATGTTCAGTCTGGCAGCCATAGGAAGCATTCAGCAATTACCGAATAACAAAATAAGACACAAGCAGATCTGAAAGTATATGGTCTGTGGAGAAAGGGAGGATGACACAGAAAGAAATATCATTTACTCCAAATATGTATATAGTGTCCTTAGAGATCATCTAGGATATCCTACTTGGACTTCAGGAGCTTTTGCAGTATGAAAAATCTCCTGTCTAACCTACAAGATTTTTCATGTGCTCAAGCAGTCGCTCCACATCCAGGTGTAGTGTCCAGAGCCCAGAGAACAACCTGACCAATGTGTCACTAAGGATTCACAGTTGTCCAGGCAGTTCCGAGCGAGTTAAAATAGGGACCCAAGGTGAAAAAGTGCCTTAGATTACTTCACAGAGTTTGAAAGTACCAACTCTGTACACACACCTTACAGGAGAATAGTGACAAAATGATGGAACCCCTCATTGTACTGAAGTGTACAGAATTTTGTCAGAAAAGAAGCAAACTACCAATCTGAAAGCAAGGGAAATAGTTATCCTTTTTGAAATGGACAAAAGTAGTCAATCCAAAGGAATGACAAAAAAACATGATATTAGAGAAATCTTCAGGCAGAAGTAAATGCACTGAACTCTACCTTTCACTGTTCCTATCTACACTAAAGAGTAACTGAATTGCATAAAAATTTTAGAAAAAAAATGCATTTTATAATATTACTTTGGATGTGGAACATATAATTCACTGTGAGTATTGTCAAGCCATTAGAGGAAAAGACAACCTAATGCTGAAATTGAGAATATTCAAAGAATCAGATGAAACAACATGATTAGCTGTAACAGTTAGTTTATCATTTATTGACAATACCATCATATCACATTCACAAACTGAATACTAACATGTGAGATGTGCTGATTGCAGACATTCTCTTGGAGACTCTGCTTTGAAGTATACTTCAGACAGAGTCCAGATTTAGAAATTGTATATAAAAATTTAGTCACAAGAAATGAAAACTCCTTCTAGTGTTAAAAAACTGTTGACAGAACTGAAAAATCTACTTCTGAAGACAAGACTCCAGTCAAAACACACATGACTAAGAGTTCCAATGTAAGAGGTATTTCGTTCTTAGATGAGACTTAAAAGAACAAGGACAATAACAACAAGTGTTGTAGTAAATATATATTTTAAAGGTAAATATGATTTAAATATTGATAGTCTGTGAAAAGATTGACCCTCTGCCACCCATTACCCTTTTCATCAGCCCTGAAGTTTGTGTCACTGTATGGAAAATCATATCAGCTCAGTAGTTTTTCTGAAAATTAATCTGAGGAGTAGAAAGATTTTTTTTTTTTTTAATCAAATTTGTGAGGTGACCTGACTAACAAGGTAGCCATGAAAGCTCCAGGGAGCTGGTTCAGGATAGCCTACAGGATCATGTGGGATCAGGGAGAGGGAGAGGAGGAACAGAGAAAATCAACCTACAATAGCAGCACCATCAGTCATGAAAGGACTCCTTTAATTCCTTCCCAGAACTGCGTGACAGTTAATGGAAGAAATAGAGTAGAACCATGTGGTATTCCAGTGTTATGATTATAAGGGATCAATATTTGAATAAAAAGGTGAAAATATTGTCATTGAGTCAACCACAAAATTAGTTTAGCCTGCTATTTGGTCTATGATGGAAATCATCAGCAGTGCTTAAGGGAGGAAGGTAAGAAGAAATAGGAAAAGGATAAAGTGACCCTCCCCTGCAACACAGTTTTACTTTCTGTAATTTGTGATTGGAGCTGGATCACAATATTTAACAACCTCACACAGGCAAAGCTATTTCTCTTGAGCTTCTCTTATTTATTCCAATTTGTATTTTTGGTATCCAAAATATATTGTAGCAATGAGCTCCATTATTCAATTGTTTCTTGAATGAAAAAGCATTTCTTTTTTTTCTTTAAAACCCACTGGAGGTCAATTTGAAAAGACTCCTTGGTTCTAGTACAAGAAGTAGTATAAGGGGGAATAAACTTCCCCTTTTTCATTCTATTCTTGGATTATTTTAAGTTCTCTGGATAAGGAACTATTTGGATCCAATAACATTAATTGACTTCCATTTAAAACAATTAATTATTACACCTTAAAATTAAAAGATTAACCTTTTTTATCTGCCAGCTAATCCCATAAGATTCTTCCCACAAACCCACAATGTGGAACAAATACTTGTATTGAAGTGTTGCCTGTACTGCTGTGCTAAGACTAATATGGTTTTCATTAGGCTCAGCCTACACCATCAAAGCTGCTTAAGCAAATGGATTCCATGCTATCTAAATACTTTTCATTAAAATAGCCCTATTAATCAAGATTTATTTTAATGAAACAAGGGCAGACAACACAACCCAAGAACACGGGTAATTTGCTGTTACATAATCCACTACACTCAACAATCTGTTGTGAGGGAGCTGTGGCCAAAGGGACAACCCCAAGGAGCACACCACAAATGGACCCAGAAGAAGTTGTCCTAACTCAATCAGTCTTCAAAATTGGCTGTAAAGACCTTCCTAAGAAATAGCCCCATTAACTGAAGTCAATCATGTAACATTACTGTGAGGCATTACAGGATTTAAAGTGGGAGACTTACCCGAGCAGGCACAGCGTTCGTCAGGCCTTTTCACCTGTGGATTTGCTGTTTTCTAGGGTTCTCCTGATGCACAAACAGCTTGCAAAAACTATATACTGCCAATCAAGAAAGTCAATATGGTAGTAAAGAAAGGTATGAGTATCACCTGGTCAGCTTCATGGTCTTTATTATGGATTTCCTCTTATGAAATCCATGCAAAAGCAATATGTACATACTCAGTAAACTGTATCTGAGATGTTCACAGTTTCCTTGTATTTTGGAGGGAGTAAACCTGCTCATATGATCATAAGAACCCCTGTAATGAGTTATACTGACACTACAAGCAGGAGCTGGGCTCAACAATTCTGATGGGTTTCTTCCATCTCAGTATATTCTATGGTTTTATGAATTCATTATTGTTTTCTGCCTTTGGCAGTGGCTGACAGTGAATAC
Source organism: Ifrita kowaldi (assembly GCA_013398055.1). Lineage (NCBI taxonomy): Eukaryota > Metazoa > Chordata > Aves > Passeriformes > Cinclosomatidae > Ifrita > Ifrita kowaldi. Next base: position 322,676 of record VZRS01007228.1, read on the forward strand.
AATGCCTCCTGTGCCCTACAGCCTCAAATTCCATTGCATAAATAATCACCTTCTTTGACTATTTTCAACTGCCAATATGTTGAAAATGACACTCACAGTTTTCATACCTCCCTTAAAACACATCTTTTCTGGAAAGCACAGTCCTAACCAGCACAGCCCCCCTCTGGTGGAAGCATTTCCTCCTGCTGTCACCTTGTCTGTATCTGTTCCTGTCTCTCAGGCAAGATTTGGCATCCAGGTCTTTCACCGGATGATGAGGTTAAGCTGTTCAACTTCCAGAGAAAGCTCACAGCTCCATTTTCTAACAAAGGAGGGAATTCTCTGGCAAAGGAGAAACTTATCACTCTCTAGCCAGCTGGCTACTTAAAAGCTTCGTGCTTCCCCTTTTCGCTCCTGCCCAACATAAATCTTCAGTCATGAGTAACTCTGAAATCTTTCCTTACATGAAAATGAGGAAGCGATGGATGAGCCTTGGAACAGGGCATTCTACTTGGTTACAGCCAAAAGACATCTGAGAATGGGGAGTGAGGTGGTGTGTCAATATTAATTTTTGCATTGGATTGGCATTAAACACACATTTTCCAGGTTCAGACAACTATATTACTCTGCTTTGGGTTTTGTTGTGTTTTTTCCTTTTCCCTGAAATAATTTGTATTTCTTTCCATGTTCTCTTTAGTTTCAACACAGTTTTTCAAATAGTTCAATGTGGCTTAGTAAAGTAAATTGAAGTCTGTAGTGTAGCAAAATCTTGTTTGTATATTTACTTAATAACTGCTTACATGACATAAGGATTTTAAGGAATAAAGAAGTTAGTCTAACTGATTGAGATTGATTTTTCCTCTCCTTAACTTTTGGGGGTTTTGAGGTTTTTTTCAACAAAGAGAAAACAAAAAACAAATACAGAATGTTCAGTTCAAAGTCTCCCTGATTTTTTTTGTGCCCCAAACTGTTAAAAAAAGTGAAAACAAGCAAGCAAAAAATGAAACAGAATTATGAATAAGGAATTGTTTGTCAAGCATACAATATTATTATGTCAATTGGTCTCACTGGAAAGAAAAAATATCACTGAATCCTTGCCTATACTTTTTCTCTCTGGACCACAACCACCAGTATTAATACAAAAGAAACATAAAATCAGGTTTATTCATGTTTTTAACTATAAATGAAGCTTCAAACTTTTTTCTTCTCAGAAGAAAATATATCCTTAATTCACTGCCTATTCATGATGGTATTAATTTGACAGGAAACAGCACTTTCCTATTTTAGTTGACAACCAGAAAAAAAAGACTGTTTTGAAGACCTTGGCCTGTAGAGCTGGGTAAGATATAGGAACTGTATCAGCTGCCCCCAGACTCAAGAAATTACTCATTAAAACTTGGAATCATGTCAGTGTTTCCATATCAAAGATAGCATCACTAGAGTAATAAAGTGAATTGAGTCATAGTACCTTAAGGTAAATAATTATGCTTCATTTCTTGCTTCATCTTTTATATGTAATATCTGAAATTTGTAATGTAAGATGGAGGTGGAAAATGGTCATGAAGGAAAAATCTTGAATATCAGCAGAATATACATAAAGTCATATCAACACATCAATAATATGAAAGGAGAATAATACCTTGAATATCATTAATTCCAAGCCTGGATTTCCATAAAATGATGACAGATTGCTGTTTAAAGCCACAAAGTTCTCCAGCAGTGAAGGTGTCTTGGAGACCTTCTGTTTCTAAAATTTCCAGATTTTTGACAACTGTGTGTAAGAGCATTTACTAAACTCATTAGTTTTACTAAGTGTTTTTAGCAAATCTAATGCTCAACTATTTTTAAAATGTAGCTTTTAGAGTGACCTTTAATCTCCCATGGGAAATTAGAAAATGGAGAAGTTATTGGAGGAGGAGATCCAACAAAATTACAATCACGACAAGCTTGAATTACACCATGTAATTGAATCTATTCAAAAGCCAAAAATCAATGCAGTCAGCCAGAAGTATACCAAATGTGACATTCATTTTTTCTGCTTTATCAAGCTTAATTGATGTCTTAGGAACTAAATAAGAGTAATAGGCAGCCTTATGGTAGAAGCCTCCAGAGATATTTCAAGTGGCTATTCATAAAGGCTGCAAATAATTCATAGATTTCACTGTCAGTTGATGCAGTGATAGAATAACTATGTTGCTTTTAAATACCACATGCCCTGGCATTAATTTCACCCCCATCCCTCCAGGCTTCCTGCTGAGAGAGGTAACAGGCACAAATCCATCTAGCTGGCATATCCTGAATTAGAGAAGCTCTTGACTTGTCAGTATCATTTTGGACAGAAAGTTAACATGTCATGGCTAACAAGCTAACACTACTGACATTTCTTGGCATCACCATACACAGTTTGTCATAATGCATATGCATATATAAAAATACACAAACATACTACAGAATTCAATCAAGGAGAATACAGAGTAACTTGGTAACATGGGGAATGCTTCAGAATAATGCCTTATGCCCCTATCTCTCTGATCATATCCAAAGTGATGCAACAAGGCCTAAGCTACAGTGATACAAGGAACACCAAGGTGATCACAGTACAGTGTTGATGAATCTGAAATTTACCCCCCAAAAAATGAGCAATATAAAATGATGTCCTGAAAAGTATACTGAAAAGTGACGCTCAACTTGATTCTTTAATTATAATTTAATATCAGTACTTCAGAAAGTAGCTGTGATAAACAAATCGTATTCTAAGAGTACTGCTGGTCTACCATAAGAGTATTCCAAGAATGTTACAAATATCTCTTGGATATTTGGTCTGAGAGTTTCAATGGATATATGGAAATGAGATGGCTAAATTTCATCTTCTCTCTCTCTCAGAATTTTCTGTCATTTTCTGAAACCAATGCTCTCCCCTTGCCAAGAGGCAAGATGCAAAGCAATGATGCAGAACTTTCAGACATACTAGAATTTATATTAGAGAGGAAAAAACATTCGTCCTTCTTCACAGGTTTATAAGGCTCAATCTCTATGGCTAAGAAATCAGACAAATTCTGTTGTGCTTATGGTGCCCTTTAAAGTAGACTCTAATCTCAGTATATTGGCTATCAATGTCATTTTAATATACAGAAGAATCAAGCTATCTGAAAATGACTCGAGTGTATCCAAACTGGTGGGCAACAGAAATGTTTACCCTGATGAGGATTTCTTTACATTTGAACTGCCTACAACTCACAGCAGTAAGCCTGTCAGAGTTGAAGAAATGTTTGTTCAATGCTCTCAGATAGCTGGTATTATTCTTGGGATGGTCTTCTACAGGGCCAGGAGTTGGACTTTGATCATCCTTGTGGGTTCCTTCCAACTCAGAATATTCTATGATTCTATGATTGACATCGAATATGTCATATTGATTCTATGACACACACAAACACACACACACACACACACATATACTTAAGAAGAGACAACCTTATGTCAAAATAAACAGCAGAAACACCTTGAGTTTTCCTTATCTTCTGCTGTTCTTTGGACCAAAGTATATGTAGAACACTTGCTAACATAAATAGTTCAGAGGACTTAGAATTACATTTCTGGAGAAATTTTTAATAACACAAAATAATTTGTGCAGTTCTATTCCACTGCAAATTGTACTGAAATTATCAGGGATAACAAGAGGCACATGTGGTCTAAAAGCACTGGACCAGACAGGGCAGGCTCAGTAAAATAGCCCAATTCCAAACAGCCTGCAAAACATGTAATAAAGACACATATGCTGCCAAGTTGTAGGATTTAAAAAAAAAAAAAAAAAAAATTCTGAAATACATGAAATTCTCACAGTTTGTCATGCAAATAGATTTCAATCTAGATGTTTTTCATTAATCACAGATTCACAGAATCACAGAAGGGTTAGAGTTGGAAGAGAACACTGGAAGTTATCTGCTTCAACCTCCTTTTTTAAGCAGGGTCCCATACAGCACATTACTCAGGATTGTGTCCAAATGGCTTTTGAATATCTCTAGGGAATGAGATTCCATCACCTCTCTGAGCAACCTGTTTCAGTGCTCAGTCACACGTAATAAAGTTCTTCCTCATGTTCAGGTGGAACTTCCTGTGTTCCAGTTTTTGCCCACTGCATCTCATCTTATTGCTTGGCACCACTGAGAAAAGCCTGGAGCCGTCTTCTTGACAACCCTTGCTGCAGACACTTGTACACATTGATAAAGACCCCTCTCAGTCTTCTCCAGGCTAAGCAGGCCCAACTCTCTAAGTCTTTCCTCATAAGAGAGATGCTCCAGTACTCCAATCATTTTCGTAGCCCTTTGCTCCAGAACCTCCATGTCTCTGTTCTACTGGTGAGCCCAGAGCTGGACCCAGCACTGCAGCTGAGGACTCACCAGGGAACCAGAGGGGCAGGAACACGTCCTTCGGCCTGCAGGCAATGCTCTTTCTAATGCACCCCAGGGTACCATTGGCCTTCTTGGCCACAAGGGCACTGCTGGCTCATGGACAGCTTTTTTTTCGCCAGGATCCCCATAAGAAATATTCCACTTTGTTGACATGTATCAGATCCCTAGACAAAAAAAGCCAGAAAATATTTCTGGATGCTGGAAGTTTAATACCTTAATCATATTACTTAGTCACCAAACCCAATTAAAAAAAGTAACACCTACTTATATTTCTGTTACTTTACCAGCTTCGGTTAGAAAATGACTTGTACTTGCATTAATTCATTTAAGCAATTACTTTTATTTGTGAAGAGAATTTTAGCTCAGTCTTTGAGAGCTATGCAGGCTTAGATTTAAAATCTAGCAATTGCCAAGACCACCTGTTTTTATCTCCTCTCCTGCAGCATAATCTTATCTTCTGTGAAATATGTTACTGCATTTCTCCCTAGGCATGATCTAGATAAGATTTGCCAGCCTTGGAAGAAACCCCATTTTCAAATTCCAGTTAGCCCCAGATATTGCTATTTCTGTCATTTCCACTGCATGACAATCAGCTAAAATATCATCCACCATCTCAATCAACTTTACAGCATGGCAGATGAATGTTAATTAGTCATTACTTTTGCTGAAAGGAAGAGGGGTTGATGAATCAAACCTCAAGGTATCAACATCTAAACACACAAAATCTCTTAAATGACTTAACACTGCAAAATGTTACAAAGAAACAAACTGACAACAAGAGACAGATCCTTCCAAGAAACATTTAATTTTGTGTCCCATAATTTTTGCATATACAAAACAGCATGGAAGTTCTTAATTACACTTTTATTAGTACACCGATATAGTTCAATAAAAATCAGTACAGAGACATCCCCCCATGTGCCCCAGCACCCTGATTCAGTGAAGGTGTCACTCATACCACAATTAAAGCAATCAGTTTCATGGCCTGTACTGGGGCTAATTAGCCTACTGGAGAAGTATGTCATTCTACCTTGGGCTGTGCAATTGTGTCTCAAACACCTTCAGCATCTGAGCTGAGTTTCCCAGAGTACTGCATAACTCTGATGTACCAGCTGCAGCCTGTAAAAGCTGCACAGGTTTTCTCTATTAGCACTCCACATCATGAGAGAATTTTGGTTGGATCAAGACCTGGAAGTGCATAACATCTGAGAGATATACTCTCACTCCTGAAACTCTCAGTCTGTCCCATAGATGTGAACTCTGGAGATGCCTGAGAACGGTTTGTATAGTCGAAGAAAGAATTTCAAGGGACTTAGTGCTAGTGAAAGACTGAAGCCCCACTCAACCTTCTTATACCTCCCTCTCCTTCTGATGTTCCTTAGTCTCCATGATGCCTCACTTTCATGAGACTGCCAAGGGCACAGCATGTATAAAGAGGAATTTTTATGCTAGGGTCCTTGCAAGCAGCAGACAGGCCTTAGCCAACCTTCCCCTCTTTTCCTTTTCAAAAAATATCTGTGATTTGCAATCACTTTGTTATATATATAATGTCACATTAAAGCTCCTTTACTGGCTTCTGGAGAAGAAGAAAAAGAAAAAGCAACCTGCACAAAAGAGACTCTCACTGCAAATCAGATACAAGTCCAAGCTATTTTAAAATATAAAATTAATTTTCTTTTCATTCTTTTTTTTTTCTCCCTCCAATTAGCAGCTAATCTCATCCACATAGCTGCAGGCTCCAAACTGGTAAATGTTGTGATTCACTAAGAAGTAGTTGGAAAGTTTTTTTCTTATAATTACAAGATATAATTACTTCGGAGCTTTTTTAGAAACTTCCATGATTAGCAAAGCTTTTGGTAATTGTAGACATAGCATTTATATTTTTAATAAGCAGAAAACTTTTATGTTCAAATAAAAGAATTAAATCCACAAAACCCAAGCAATTTATGGCTTAGAAACTCCCGAAGTACATTTGAGAGATACGAAAGCAAGACTTCAGGACCATCAGCTTTTTTAAATTGAAAATAGGCAATGATATTTTGGTTATTAGCATCAAATTGCATTGCATACATGCAGGAAAGGAAGATATTTCCTGGGAGAAAATAAAATAAAATATAGAAAGACTCAAAAGGTCTTTCTTTAAAGAAAGGTTAAAACTTTATATGATTCCTTGCCTTGAAGTCAAAGAAGAGAAATAGAAAAAAAATATCTTTTCTCCCCCAGCAAGGAACTGAGGAGCAGCAGCAGGCTAAGGGTAAAAGGAGGCCATGCTGGAGGGCAGTCTGTGGCCTAAGGCTAGACATATACTAGGGAGAGAAAAAAATTGGGGTATGGGAGCTCAGCTTTCTCCATTAGTAGCTCACTAGCATTGCCCCTAGCATGTATTTTGGCAGTGACAACAACCCATGAGTACAGGCTGGCAGTTAGCACAGGTCAGGACCAGTTCTTGACAGGCATCTTGCCCTCAGCATCCCTGACTTGTAAGGCAAGCATCCTTTTGTACCCATGCAAACAGTTCAGTTGTAGCTGTCCCCAGCAGCAGCCAGGGTTTCCAGGAATACTCCCCTTACTATGACAGAGCTAGTCCCAGTGCTGAGCACAGGAACACTAATGCTGTGCAACACCTATCCTGTATTTCAGAAGATTCTGAAGAGTCCTCCAAACCAATGCTGACCTGATCCTAAAAGCCAATGCACTACATCAAAGTAACATGCAGATGCAAAAGGTGGAAACAGACTTCCTCCCTAAGCTAGTTAATGATTCCTCTTGGACTTTCACCTCCGCTCAGAAATGAATCCACACAGCCATATTACTTCAGGATTTGAGCTGGCTCAAGGGAAGAGACAGTAAAATGCAGATCTACAGAAGATTTGAGCACTGGGAAGTCCAGAGCTAGGTGGTTCAGCTGAATGTACAAAAGTGCTACAAAATATCATACGTTGAAATAGAAGACATTGAGTGCCAGTGTACAGGCAGCACTTCTAGGAGTAGCCACTCCATCTCATCACTTACCCAAAAACTATCATGCAGGTTTTCTTTCTTAAACAAATGGAAAATTATGGAGTAGAATACTACCAAAAAAAAAAAAAAAAAACCATTATATGAAATTCTGCTGGCTTATAGGGCAACTTGTCTTGGCAACAAAACCTAAACTTCTAATTCATGTAGGATTTGTGAGTTTTTCAGTCTTCTATTTGCTGCTTGGACAAAAGAGGAAGCAGAGGACAGGTTGAAATGATTCACAGTCTGCACCTAGACTTCATAGAATCGTTTGGGTTGGGAAAGACCTTTGGGATCATTAAGTCCAGTTATTAACATAGCCCTGAAAAGTCCAATGCTAAACCCGTGTCCTCAAGTGCCACATCTACATGTCTTTTAAAATTCTCCAGGGATAATGAAACAACCACTTAACCAGACAGACTGTGCCAATGTTTGACAACTCTTTCCACAAAGAATTTTTTTCTTAATATGCAAACTAATCTGAACCCAGCACAATTTAAGGCCATTTAATCTTGTGCTGTCACTTGTTGCCTGGGAGAAGAGGCCAGCACACACCTTGTCATAACATTCTTCCAGGAAGTTGTCAAGAGCAAAAGGTCCCACCTGAGCTGCCTTTTCTCCAGGCTAAACAACCCCAGCTCCCTCAGCTACTCCTCATCAGACTTGTGCTCCTGAGCCTTCACCAGCTTCATTATTCTTTGTCCTTCTTGTTGCGAGGGTCCCAGAACTGGACACAGGACTCAGGGTGTGGCCTCACCAGTGCCAGGTACAGGAAGACAATCACTGCTCTGGTTCTGCTGGCCACACTGTTGCTGATACAGGCCAGGAAGTCATTGGCCTTCTTGGTGACCTGGGCACACTGCAGTCTCACATTCAGCCATCTGTCAAACAGTATTCTCACTTTTTTTTCCCCATCTGGTAACTTTCAAGTCATCCCCAAATGTGTAGGATTGTGGGGACCATGTCACAGGTCGAAGTGTACTACAGGAGGATCTAACAACTGCCAATAGCTGGCTTTCAATTTAATTAGCAACCTGAATACTTCTTGATTGCATAGATCTAATTTCAATGCAGCAAATGACAGTTTTACTATTGAATTATATGAGGTTGATTTCTTCAAGGTAATCAAACAGACAGTATCAAACTAATGTGTGGTTACCTTTGCATGAGTATGTTTGTCCACAGTTATGTCTCTCCTCTGTAAAACTAGGTGACATCCCAGAATCAAGAAATAAAAATGGTAAACTTTAACTTCAGTGTGCTATGCACAACCCAGAAAACAAAATTAATAGAAATAATGGGAAAAACCTAAAAAGACATTTTTGAAGTTAGTTTCTCAGAAGAAATAAATGGAAAGATAAGGAGAAAACACCTAGACATACGAACCAGCCTGTCTAGAAAGAGCATGTTAATAGTCTACGTTTGCATCAGACGTTTGCAGAGAAATAAATGTAGATAAATAGAACAAGGATTTATTACTGTGGATTTTTTTTATTCTCCATTTTGACACAACAGGGAACTGAAATGTTGTAAAATGTTATACCTTCTTTCTCTCTATCTTTTGGATAACTGTTCTTGGCAAAAGTTTCTGTGAGTTTTATGCATGATAGAGGCTGAGTGTGTCTGAAATTGATAAAGGTTCTACAGTAATGTATACTTGCAAGACAGGTTGTCTGTGAATATATTTTAAAGCAAATCTTATCACCAAAATGTCAGTGGTGTCCTGGTGTTATTCTGTACTGCCACAGCATATTCACTGCAGCGCCACAAAGATACTCGCCAGGGATTCAAACTTTAAACAGATACAGGGAAAAGAAATATGAGCACTCTACAGATTCAGATAAACAAAGTTACTTGTCTGGACATTGTAGATTTAAATAAAATTTGGAACTGAAGTTTACATTTAGATACTGTCAGACAAAGACCAAATAAATAAGTAAAAAAACCCAAAAATGATATTTAAAAAATCTCCAGCGCGCTGTTGTGTAAATAAGTTGAAAATTGCACAGGTTTTCCTACAAAATAAATGCAATACTTTCTTGCTTCTGCCTTATTTTAGATGCATCCTCTTTTCTTGCAAAAAAAATGCCTGTACAACAGAATTATGTATTTCAGCAGGGGACAGTTGACATACTGCTAGTAATAAGAACAGAATAAAAGATTGTTACCTAATTTTTAAATCTTTCTAGAATATTTCTGTGAGAGAGGGCTAAGTTGGAATGCAGCTAAGATTAACAACTATGCTGTAGGACGAAAAATGTGAGGACTATCATTATTTTTAGCTAATATATAACACATCAATCAATCACTAGTCTGTTGCTGGGGGCAATATTATCTCTAGACTTGTCACTTATCCACTGGATTTTATTTTAAAACTGTTTTAAGTCTAAGAGAAGGACTTATTAAGAAATGAATGTATTTTTGCATCTTCTACTATGACTCCCTGAATGCTCTAGGCAAATAAAAGACTGGTGTTGACATTTTTCATGGAGAATTTTTAGAGCATGACTTAATATGACAAAGCAATACAAAACTTTTTATCTCAAGATCACCTGTTTAAGTGCAGTACATCTGAAGTTACCTGAAATTAACCACAGCAGTCATTTTTGAGAAAAAATATTTACATTTTTACACCTGTTTGCATCAAGGGCAAATGACATTAGAAATCCATTTTCTGGTTAACTTGAGTATCTGGACTTATGAGTCTCTCTCAAGCAAGAGGACATGCTGAAATTCAGAGAATGGATGGGGGTAAAAATAAAAAAGGAGAGACTTTGGAATGAAATAAAATGAACATCCACAGATGTCTGAGACACACTAATGTTTTGAACAGTAACTTCTCTAAATGTCTAAACAAGGACTATATTGTGCTTAAGTCATTGCATCTGTCTTCTCAAGATCTGTCATCTTCCAATGTCCACAAAACCAGCATTCTTCCACAAATTTCTATTGAAAATACCTACTGAACCTGCTCTCTCAGGGTTCACAAAACACAAAAAGTTTACTTAAATTGTTACTTCCCATAGCTCATGTCTCAGAATATCTTCTCCAGGAGATCAATTTTGAGACCTCCATAACAAAGGATGAGGAAGGTTAAGATTTGAGCTGGTCCGTCATAACAGACTGTGCTAATTACAAAGCTATGGGAGGTAACTGAATTTTATTGTTTTTGTGGGTAACTATGGCACTGTGAGCAAGAAGTACAGAAGCCACACAGGCCAAAGGAGAGCAGATGTTAGCAGTTCTGCTTGCCCGATGGGAAAGATGCTGTCTTGAGTGGCTGCTCTCAGAATTATTCCTGGTTTGTTTTTGTTCCTTCATCCAACAAGTAGCAAACAGAAACTCCATCAACACCCCAGGAAGCAGAACACCACTTACTGGGCAAGTGCTTCTATCAGGCAAATGTGCAAAAACCAGAACTCTCTCTTCCAGCTTTGGGGAATGCAGTCCCTGCAGGAGACAGCATTTCAGAAATGCTCTGCTCTTCCACATTTCCTCATTGATTGGTTTGGGCATCCCAGCACTTAGTATACTGGCAGCTGTCAATCTCACCTTGCTCCAAACTGAAATTAGCTTTGCAAATTCTGGTTTTGGAGACAGGCTCTAAGGCTGGGGTTTTTGTATGCCACATGTCACAACACTCGACTTCTTTCATTTGAGCAAGATTTAAATTGTACACTTGTTATTCCACATTTTTTTTCCTCTAACTCACATACACAACTTTAGACAGAAAAATTCATTTTATAATCTGTTTTTAAAGGTTTCTTTTCATCATTTGAGGTCATGTCCTAGAGAAACTGCAATTCAGTTAAAAATATACAGCTATACACATGTATGTGGAAAGTCCCCATCTTGACTGAGTTATTTAAAATATTAATACAATAAACACAGAACATTAAAAATGAAGCCAGCATCATTTGGGGCTATCTTTGCATATTTTATAGCTAGATACGTACTTCTCTCAGGCAAGACCGTCTAAAATTCATTAAAATCCTCATTTACTCGCAGGAACTGTTTCACTCTTAGGACATCAAATAAACAAAGAAAAACACCCACACCAGATTATTTAACACAACATAGAAGAGGAATGTCTCCCAGTGTGAAATGTTTCTCATCTGAGTTACCATATGCCTCCTACTCCTTATTCCATTTCTCCATCTCCTCTAGCATAAACATTTCCATCCATTAACAACCTTTCAAATTCTTTACACTTTAAATATTGTATAGCAACACATGTAAACAGAAATCTATGTTACTTTTATTGCACTCTTGGTACAAATTCACAGCACCTGACAGGAAAATCTCAGCTCAGTGTAGGAAACACATACCTGCTCAGCTGCAAAATTTTATACGCAATAAATCCTGTCAAATGCTATATAAACCTCTACATCAAGGTAGGAATATTATGCTAGAGCATTTCCTCTGATTTCTCTTCCTAATTTCCTTCAAAGCCTCTCTGATATTTAAAAAAAAAAAAAAAAAAAAGTCAGTGTAGAAAGAAACTGTATTAACTACCTACTGTCTTAAATGCAAAATAGAGCAGCTGCAGAATATTCCTGGGCTTGACAGGCTGGAGCCTAGCCAATAAAATGAATGAAGTCCCATTAAAGTCAATGTGCCTGATTCCTTCCTAGTACCTATGTAACGGAGAGAAAAGAGGCAAACTGCTGTTTCAGAAGCCTCTTAAGGAGGCACTAAAAACCTTAATCTGTGTTGAGAGTACAGAGTGTCTGGTGTAAGTGGGTTTTTTGGAAAGGACAGTTAGTTTTCACAAGAAGATTTATTTTTCTAATAAATGTTTTTCATATTCCTTTTCTCAAGAATTAAACTCAATCCACCACAAACCCTAAACTTTTACTTCTGATTTGTTAAAGTCCAGTCACAGTGCAACTGATCCAGAAATTGTCTTTTGTGTCAGTTCAGCATCAAGCAGCATTTCCTCTGCCAATGACAATGAAGTCAGTGCAAGATGTGGGATAGACCCTAGAGGATAAGCTCTCCATGACTGGTTTCTGAAGATGATGCTATCTGGTTCATGTCAAATGAGCCATCATGCAGAAATCTGTCTACACAGAGACAAGGAGCCTTAAAGTTAGCACCTCTCATCAGAAAGTGAAGCTTTATATTGTGACAATCAGGAAGTTTAACAAGAAAGCAAGATTCAATACATTTTAAGAATGCAAAATATTTTAACTTTTTCAAGTGAATGATTGTTCTGACATTTTTGAGTCAGAGTTTTTGTGTGAAATCTTTCGTTATGTTTATTTAATCACAATAACTTTACATGCAAAAATACAGTGAAAAACAATACATTTCTTTTGAATTTAAATTCACTTGAGGGTTGTACCTCCAGGTCATGCTCAGATTTTATCCTAAGATGTTTAGAAATCTATGCCATTTCATAGGCCTAATGTTCTGAAAGTGCAAAGGCTGTGATTTTCTTTATTTTTTTTTTAATGCTAAAAATAAATTTTGGATTGCATCTCTGAATTAGTCACTAAAAGCTCTGCATAAGTCCTGGCATTTGTATTGAAATGTGCTGTGTAAAACTCTGCATGTTTCTATTGACCTTGTTGATAATACTGAAAAATAACTAAGAAAAAAAAACAACAAACAAACCAAAACCCCACCAAAAAAAAAAAATCAAAGAATGCTTCTACTAAATTGGTAATTCATAGGAGATGAATAATTTTTATAGAACTTTTGTTTTCCAAGGTTATAAATAGGTATAATTAAATTTAAAATCCAGACTATAAACAATAATTGGATTTGTAAACCTGCAATTTCCATTAAATTTTGATTCACATTTCCTTAAAACACTTTCACCATGATTTAAAGACTCATTTTATTTTCAGTTTCCACAAGTCCCCAGAGAATTTTTATCATCTAGCATAACAAAGAACTCACAAAAATATAAATTAAAAATATCTTAAGAGGACAGTCTCACTTACTCAAAGATCAGAAAGTAAGCACCAGACACTTTTCACTGTCCAAAATAAAATACTGAGATCCTGAATATTTCAACTGCTGTTTTCAGCAGGATTTCTCATTTTTGAACAGGTTTTATACTGAAGTAGCTGTAGTCCTAGCCTATGTAAAATACAGTAGAACAAAGCAGTGGTGCATTTTCTCTTGAGCCTGCAGTATAAGCAAAAACACAAAAATCAAGCTCAAAAACAATCACTATAAATTTTCATAAATTAGTTTATTGAAAATTAGGGGCAAGAAGTGGCAAAGTCAGAAAAAGTGGCGTATAGGGAAAGATGTGTCATTGTAAATGGCAGCAAAGACCTGTACCCTGGTACCACCCCCATCACCACTTTGGAACCATTTGGCCACCACAGACAGCAAGGAAGAAGCTGGGCCAGAACACCCCCTGGGTAAACCAAGATGATTTGGGCCTTCTTGACAACATCTGAGTTAAGGTGAGTCAACTTTAATGTGATTTTAATGAATAAAAAGTGAGTTCTGGCATTCTCTATATCATATGGAGCAGCTTGGCATAACTTTTTATAGGGTTTCTGTCTGTGAAGTATGTGTGGAAATGGTGTATATGTATCATACTCACAGGACACATGCTGTGCAGAGGATCTGAACCTGCACTGTGCACTTGGCAAAGCCCAAATGCAATGTCTCGGTGGAAATCTGCTCTGTAATTGATTGACTTGGGTCAAACATTGTCCACGACTTTCAGGATGTGTGGAAGATATCAGGTTTCAGTAGTCTTTTTACTTTTCAGGCAACATTTTGTTCAACATCTTTTTTTAATATGCTCTGAATATTGTATTATGTATAACAGTGCAATCCTAGACATAAGACTCCCATTATCATCTTCTAAGATGTAGAATAACAGAAAGGAAGCCATAACCGATAATTTGTGTCTTACATTGTTTTAAATATTATATATATAATATATATATATATTTTTATATATATATATATAATGAATGTATTATGTTGTTTAATAAGCTGTTAATATTTATTTATTTACTGTCAGGTGTGCTTAAAACTGCTATTTTTCTTTACCTTTTTTTTACTATTTATTTACATTTATCCCTTTTAAATTTTGAAAACTAATGGAATTAAATATGTCCCATTCTGACTTAAACAAATGCCATGTTTATTCTTCTATATTGGTCTCATTCACTCTGGTGTAACTGAATGTTATTAATGAAATCACCCCTAATGGAAATCCAGTATGAAATCAGTATAAATGCCTCTGTTTATAAACATAAAAATAAGAGTACTCTTAATTCACTGTCACAACTTTTCTCCCATGGCAAAGAAAGAATAGTCTTGTTTTTCGTTATGATTTTAAGCAGAATAAAAAAACCAACTATGATTAAATCTTCTGAATTGGATGTAATTTGTTATTTAAATGAAAATGCCAACTTTAAATTATCTTTTTTCAAGTTAGTGTTATATTGTAGAACGCAGCTTCTTATTAAAGAGAAACCTTCCCCTTAAAATAGTATGGCTCGCAAACCTTATCTTAAGCCGTAAATTAATATAGTACTTTGGGTTACCAAAAATGTTAGCCACTCTTTAAGTCAACTTGTCATTCAATTACATAATAATGAATGCCCTGTAGAATTATAGTTTATCATTTAATGTTTACCATTTTTTTTCTTGCCATTTTAAAGATCATATATTATTGAAATTACTGTTATAAAAGTATCAAGGGAACGTTAGTGGTAATACATGGCCATCTTGATGTAAAACATTATGTAAATAAGTATATCCCTTTCTTAAATTTTAAAATCATGCAGTATTTCAATTGAGTTTTAATCATGCAGTTCAGTTAATTATGTCCTTTATAGTGCTAATATTAGTCTGTACAATTTTATTCCAGTTATGCTGGCTCCAATTTTACTCTTTACTTCCATTAAGTTTTTTGGGTTTTTTTCAATTCTTCCATGTATAAAACTACTATTTACAGGAATGAAATAAAAGTGTTTGCAGTAACTGCAAAGAATGTGCACTGTAGTTCTTTGTCACTGGGCAAACCCCAAAATTTTTAGTAATTTAAACAAGTCCATCCTAAACCTGTGCATCTAAATTCATGATCAAAGTTATCTATATCGTTGCAGGTTACCCCTCCTGATCTCCTCCTTTCCACAGAAAACCACAAAAGGGGTTAAGTGTTTGTGTCAATGAGGGCAAATTTTTGTTAAAGACTCTGATTAAGCTAGACTAGCAATATTATACATGATTATTCTAATTCCTCTGTTTAATTTCAGGTCCAGTTCAAGATTCCTTATACTTAGGAATACAATTATACTTGAATATTCTAAAAATACATGTCTAGTAATAATCCATGGGATTGAAGAACAATTCTGTACAATGGCATGAAAGTCTCTATTTTTTTCCTCCTAAAATTTTAGGCAAAACGTCAGACTTAGACGACTTCTTAAAAATACCAATTTGAAGCATTCTGTTTTACTTAGTAAGTGGATAATTCCAAAGAGAGTCATTATTCAGTATAGCGTATGCGATATACTTATAAAAAGCTCTAAACTATTATTTAGCCTGTAAGCCTTTGAATGTCACACTTGGACACGAAACGAACCACACAGACTCAGCTCCGTCAGGACAGGACGCCAGGGCCAAAAATTCCCAAGCTTGTTTATTTAGTCATTTATGTATGTTCTTAGAAACCACCGTGGATTGGAGGATGAGGTTACCACCCCTCAATCACACTGGTCGAAGGAAAAGCCCATCAAACTTCTCCGCCTTAGGAGAAAGAATGAAAACAATAAGGCACGGTTAGCAAAATATGGCTATGTTTGCAGAAAGTGCATGAGAATTGTATTACGGGAATGAAAAACATCAAAGGACTGCAAAACTCAGGGCGACATTTGAACACTTATTTCAGCAAATATATTGATTTTTCAAACACCATAAAAATAGGTATATATTGGTATTGTAAATGCTACAATAGATTATTTTAACAGTTCAGTGGAAACAATCTTGTGAATTGAGAGCATCTGACAAATTTATCAGATTACACACAATTTCTTGTTTTGATTATTTTTATGAACAATTGATGATAAGACTGAAGTTTGAATGTTCTAAGTAAAAATACTTTTAGCACTGAAACTGCTCTGAGCAGCGGTTCCTTTAGAAGAGTAGAGAATCATTATGCTTTCCTAGTTAGCCTTATGCATGGTGAAATCTCATGTTCTCTACCACTGCACCTTACAGTGTTCAATGTTTCTTTTCCAGATAGTAAAGTTGAATTTATAAAGTCAAGATACAGTTCAAGTTCAAGACATGCAAATATGTGTATATATAAGGGTGCTATTTGGCTGTTCTTAGGTTACGGTCTATCATCTCCGCAGTAAACAGCTAGTGACCACCCAGTGGAGTTGTCGTTGAGTATCGTGGATCGTATGAACTATTCAGCATCTAAACACCTGACAACTACAACATAAATCTTAAATTATGAACATGCCTAAAAGTACATATATGTTGCCACCTGAGGTACCCTTGGATATGCAACATCATCACAAACCTGGCAGATATGGCACAGAGATGATATGAGATCCACATCCTCCTGAAAAGGACCCTAGAGGTTTTCTGGGGTACATGAGGCTACCTCAAAAGTTGGAAGGGGTTGTGTTTAACTAACTGTAGCATACTTCTACAATATGGATAAATCAAAACCAGATGTCTCAGTTCCAACATGAATACCAGTAAAAGTTTCCAACTGTAAGCACCTCAAATCTATGGCTAGATTTTAAGTAAATAGTTTGCTACATAGCTGGACTGACAGTACTGTTGGGTTTAAAAATTAAAGATGCCCTTTCTGTGTTTAAATGTACATGTCCCAGTGCAAGTTCATATTTTTTTTAGTCATTTTGAATGACTGAGACTTCGACTATTCTACCTAAAGGCTTAAACTTAATTAGCAATCCTAGACATGCTAAAGTAAGTCTTCTTGGTTCCTCTACACAAAGTCCGTGCAAAAATTTTAAACTTTTATCACTTACTTAGAAAATAGCTAAAATCTATCCTGTTCACCGTGTACCAAATAAGACCAGTTACAGTAACAGATCTGTTTGGAAATTATATATTTATATATATAATATTTATTATATATATATAAAAATAATATATATTTATATTATTTAGGTATTTCTACTCATGGAGAAATCAAAGTGCCATCTCATGACACTGGTCTTGTAAGAATGTTTTTATTCTTGTTAGATGAGGACATAGAAATAAAAGCATACACTTGGATGTAATTAACCTTCTAAAGCAGGGCTAGTAATCATAGAGAACACCTCTGGAGATAACCCCTTTGAAAAGATTCTAGTTCAAAATAGTTTTACCTTCAGTATTTCTTGTATTCTCCTTTAGGAATGAAAGAAGTTAATAACTCTTTTTTCCTTGACACAAATTTCTCCCAGAATTTGACAGAATGGACCAAATACTATATTTTGAGCAAGCATATTTCAAAGATGTCTCTTCTGTGGTATTTCTTTTCTGGCATAAAATATTCCAAATATCAGTGAAGAAAACAGAAAAATTAATGGCTGTTCCAGTCTCTCTTTGAAGTTATAAGAAAATATTAATAACATCCCACATACTAATGAACCATTATTTTTATTGCCCATTCTATAACAACTATGCCCTGCTCAGTGGATAATGGCATCCATTTCAGGCAATGGATAGAGATTTAGGAGTGAGCTGATAGTCCAGCAGTCCAGCACAGGCAAGATGAATCACCTTCTGGAGGGGCACCTCTGTCTTCATATCAGCAACTACTGGCTTAGATTGTTAATCATTAGCCAGCTGAAATGCAGATTCAGCTCTTACTATTTATCCTGAGCAACCTAGGATGAGATTGAGCTTTAAATAGTAGTAATATCTACTTACCATACAAATATGAGCCTTCTCTTCCTAGAATTTCTCAGATTTGAAGATTGCATAAAATATTATAAGGGGAATGACTCAGAATCACAGAAAGCTTTGGACTGAAAGGGACTTTCAAAGAACATGTAGTCCAAA
Source organism: Ifrita kowaldi (assembly GCA_013398055.1). Classification (NCBI taxonomy): domain Eukaryota; kingdom Metazoa; phylum Chordata; class Aves; order Passeriformes; family Cinclosomatidae; genus Ifrita; species Ifrita kowaldi. The sequence continues at coordinate 341,077 of VZRS01007228.1, forward strand.
ATCCCTAAAGTGCACACATCTTCAACTAGACCGGGTAGAACAAAGCCTCGTCCAACTTGACCCTGAATGTTCCCAGGGGTGGGACACCTACCAACTCTCTGGGCAACCTGTTCCAGTGTCTCACCACCCTCATCATAAAAAATTATTCTTTATATCTAGTCTGAATCTATCCTCTTTTAGTTTAAAACCATTAACCCCTTGTCCTATCACTACAGGCCCTATGAAACCCTCATCTTTCTCATAAACCCCCTCTAAGTATTAAAAGGCTGTGTTGAGGTGTCCCTGTAGAAGAGCATTCTATTCTACAATGTCATATTGAGCATGAGAAGAATAAATATCAATGCTTTTAATTTCAGTAGTCCAGCCTTCTGCGTCATACAGGACATTTACTGTAACTTCGCTTGTGGAAGGAGTCAAAATCTGTTAAATGTCTGACAATGTCCTATTTTCTGTCTGAGTAAGATTTTGAACAAAGAGTAATAATTGTCACTGAAAGTATCTCTCTGCATTTGGAGAAAGTCTTTCAGAGATTAATAGCTTGTCACAAAAAGCTCACTCTGGTAACACTGATCTATGAAATCAGATGTTCCAACCTACAGGCACATTTCACGCTCAATATCAAATGGGCACCTGACAGGCCCATGAAACAGTATGGAAAATATCTATATTTTTACAGAATCTGTGAAGGATGAGAAATTAGTTATTGTAGTGGATTGACCTTGGCTAGATATCAGGAGTCCCCCCATGCTGCTCCATCTCTCCCCTCCTCAGCTGGACATGGGAGAGAAAATATAACAAAAAGCTCATGGGTCAAGATTAGGGCAGGGAAATACCATTTGTCAGTCACCATCATGGGCAAAACAGTTTCAACTTGAAGAAAAATAGCTTCATTTATTTCCAGTCAAACTAGAGTTAAATAATCATAAATAAAACCAAATCTTAAAAACACCTTTCCTCCACCCCTGCCTTCTGTCTGGGCTTAACTTCACTCCCAAATTCTCTCCCTCCTCCCCACCAGCAGTGGAAGGGTATGGGGAATGGGGATTGTGGTCAGTTCATCGCACATGGCCTCAGCCATTCCTTTGTCCTGAGGGGAAGGACTCCTCACACTCCTGCCCTGCTCCAGCACGGGGTCCCTCACACAGAAGACAGCCCTTTATGAACTTCTCCAATTTGAGGCCTTCCCACAGGATACAGCTCTTCATTAATTACTCCAGCATGGGCCACTTCCACAGGGTGCAGTCCTTCGGGAACAGGCTGCTCCAGTGTGGGTCGCCTGCTGAGACACAAGTCCTGTCAGCAAAACTGCTCCAGTTTGGGCTCCTCTTCCCACTGGTCCACACGTCCTGCCGGAAGCCTCCTCCAGCACAGGCTTCCCATCAGATCACAGCCTTCTTCAGGCACCCACTTGCTTCGGCATGGGGTCCTCCACGGGCTGTAAGGGGACATCCTGCCTCACCATGGTCTGCACTAGGGGCTGCAGGCGAATCTCTGCTCCAGAACCTGGATCACCTTCTCTCTCTCTCCTACTTCACTGACCTTGGTGTCTGCAGAGCTCTTCCTCTCACATATTCTCACTCTTCTCTTCTCTTCTCTTCTCTTCTCTTCTCTTCTCTTCTCTTCTCTTCTCTTCTCTTCTCTTCTCTTCTCTTCTCTTCTCTTCTCTCTTCTCTTTTCTCTGGCTGCAATTTCTGTTGTACAAGTTTTTCCCTCCTTCTTAAATCTGGGGCCTGACCTTGGCCAGCAGTAGGTCCATCTTGGAACTGGCTGGTGTTGGCTCTGTTGGACATAGAGGAAACTTCTAGCAGCTTCTTAAAGAAGCCACCCCATAGCCCCCTGCTACTAAAACCTTGCCACTCAAACTCAATACAGTTTTAGATGAATTTAATGAAATTGTGATAACTGTAGTCAGTATGTCTTTAGGAATTTGCTCTAACCTAGACAGACAGGCTCCTCCAGAGAATACTACCTTTCTCTTATATATTTATCATAGGGTGAGGCGAATTGTCCCCTAAAATCTTTCAGTGTTGATTTCAGAGACAGACTAAACAACTAATTTGGGTTAAGGGATTTACATTCTAGAAGCCTAAAGTAATAATGAATTAATCTCACTCTATTTGACGTGCTTCTCATGAAAATCAACACATTCATCAAGTACTATTACAAATTAAATTTTTATCTAACAAGGTCATTAACCTTAGTGCTATTGGTTTTTGCTTCTGAGGAAAATACCATTGACAACTTTTAGAAAATGATACCAATATTTATGCCACTATTTAACTCTTACCATTCCAAGTTACGTCGGTATGCATTTTTACACAATGGCTGACCTGATTTGAATTTTTTCGTAATGCATAATCTGTTTTATCCAAAAGCAGATTGTGATACAGGTACACAAAGGTAAGCACAAGCAAATTTTTCAAGTTCTTAATTCAAAAAGAAGGGTTTTGTATTTATTACAAATACAAATTTCCTAGTGAACTAAGAATTTAAAGGCAGGAGTCGAACCACTGATTTCAACAATGTTTAACCAAGATGCCTGTAACAATTAAATCTAATGAATGGGAACAGATTGTCCTCCTGTAACTTTGGATTCCGGTAATTCTGACATAATGCTGTAGTATCTGAAAGGACCAAAACTACTGCTTGCTAACATGCTTTTGTCATTTGCATGCTGACAAGTTCCTCTGTAGTGTGAGTACTTGTTGTTTTGCCATCAGCCATCAGGCTGTCCTTTGACTGGAGCTATGACTTAGTCATTACCTTCTACAGAATATTTCTTCATGAAAAAAGTCGAAGAGTTTTCTGAAAACTTTTAATAGCCTGCATTGTACAGATAACTGTTAGGAAGTGTTGTCACCTACTTTTAAAACACTGGCTTTCTAAATTACTTTTATTATTGGTGTGACTGCAGATGCTTTCTCCCAGGCCAATGTCATATCACATGTCATTGAACTTGGTTTACTATATAAATAAGGCATACAACCTACTGCAGGCTACATCTTACGCTTTTTCACTTTTCTATACACAGTATCCAGTACTTTTAATGATATCCTTAGAGAGCTAGTCAAAGAGGTTTGGAGTAGGAATGTGCTAGTGACTGTAGGTTCAGCTGAAGCTCAGAAGGCATACAGGGTAGGATTTGTGGTATTTTGTTTGCTGGTCCTCCCTCAAAAACTGTCTCTTCAGAGTAATGAGGTGAGCATCAAATTCTGCCTCGCATTTGACAGACATGTAAAAAATCTCCCTTGGGCTGAAAAGTAGAATAAAAAGAGCCAAAAGAAATGGTAATACAACAAACATCTTTGTAATCACTGAGTTGCCCTGATCATATCTGTAAGTCAGAATGAAAATAGAATAAAGGATTAAAAAAAATAATTTATATTTCACACTTTATTCGATTTGATTAAGCTAGTTCCATGTAGGTAGTGGTACTGAAGTTCCACAGAGTTCCACTGCTTTTGTGTGCATGCACTTCTTCTTTTTTTTTCTACTGGATCGTGGCCACAGAGAAAGAATTAAAAAGCAAATACAAAATATTTGTATGTCTGTAGTGTGTATATACAGGGAAATCTGCTAAATTATGAACATGGTGCTGTCTCAGAACATTTGATTACCCTATGAATTACCTAATGGGACCTATGGCAAAAAATGTATATGGTTTGAAAACAGTCATTATTTATGACTCTCAAGAAGAAGCAATACATCTGAACCTAAAGACAAATACAAATCTAACAGCCTACTTTTAAAGAATTTGAGGGAATACTGGTGCCTTAATACAAAGTTAAATACCCAACCTCAGCATTGAAAGATATTATTTTATCACATTATGGACATTAGCTTATCAAAAATCATAATCAAGTAACAACTTGTTTACATATGATCAGGTATTTGATTAGCTCAGATACACAATGGATTTGATGTACAAACTAGTCTGAGTACACTGAGTCAATAGTGGTAGAACAAACAACCATGACCAACATCCTTCAACAAGCAGATTATATCTACCAAAGTAATTTTACAAAGGGGAAAGACATTTCAAAAGGATTCTTCCTCAGTCTGATTGTCTTCTGCTATGAAAGTAAACACATTATGATCGTGTAGCATCTGGAGTCCATTATATTTTAATTATGCTTTATAGAAGCGATGTTTCCCCTTAAAAACATACTTGATAGATCACTATCTCTTATTTATTCTGCACTGATCATTGTAGGTTTGGCTTTTTTCATTTTCAGACCCAACTAAATAATACCAGTAGAGAAAGATGATAAAAGTGGTGATGAGAAGTCTCAGAGACTCAATTTAACATTATGATTACATTATGTAATATTTACTGAAAGAAAATATGCAGAAACGTACTAAATAGCAAAGTTATTTGGAAACTGCTAGAAAGAAGGCTCAAAAGGCTCTGGGCAAACATTCAGTCATGGTGGAGACAGAAAGTACAATATGGAATTTCCAGTTAGCCATTGCAAAAGACTGCCAAAGGAAGTGGGAGGCTCTAATTTCTCCAAGTTTTCCTATGCTTTCTGGGAGTCTTAAAAATATCAGTCAGTCTAAGCTCTTGAATGGTCTCCGTTGGCCCTGTATTTATAAAATTACAATTGCACAATCATTTAAAATAACCATAAACATAAACTAAAAGAAAAAGGTGACTATAAAACAAATAGTCCTGAAAGGACCTAAATTTACTAATGTAGATTGAATATCACCACTAGCTACAATAGAAGGAATAGTTGTCAGTTGAATAAAACCTAGGTTACCAACAACACAACCTCCTACAATCTTTAATCATAGCATAGCTGGGTTTCCTGTACTCCTGTGATCTACTTTTTGTTTTTACAGCAGGAGGCTTCAAAAATCTCCTTGAACACAGTACTGATATTTAGATATTTCCAGCTGTGTATGTAGCCTGAAAGGTCTACAGTTTTGTCTGACTTTGATGGAACTTGCTGAGGTTTTTCTGGTCTGAATGGAAGTCTCCTGGATTCACACTGGTCTAGAAGGACAAGGTCTTCTACATGGCCTAAAACTTCATTGCAATTTGGACACTTTTTCACTAAATACCTACACCTATGTGATGCACAACTTCTAAAATTAATGAATGAACTTGCCTTCCCTAGTATCTATGGCAGTGCTGAGAGAATCTGTTTCCTTCTCTTTGCAGTAAGCTGAGAAACAAAACTGAAAAAAAAACCAGTGAAGTGGAACAGAGGGTTTTCTCCCTCTGACCGGTCACATTGTCAGACTCCCTTTGAGTCTGACAATGATATTGAGAATATTGATATATTCTCCAAGAGCGATGTTCCATATCCAGGTGGGAAATGGGAATTGTGGTTTTGAACCCTCATCCCAAGTGCAAAAATGAACAATGGTTCATGTTTCTTGGCAGTGAGGTCTACCCTTAACCTACATGGCAGCAAAATCATACTGTGTCTGTCTCAGAAATAAATGTACCACACAAGGAGAAAGTTCCAGCCTTTCCCTGGTGCTTTCATTCTTTTATTAACAGATTTAGATAGTCTCCTCGGAACATTGCTTTTCTGCTCTGACCATTCAGTAGCATTGATCCCATAGTCAGAGAGCCCATAAAGGAAAAGGATTAGCATATTTGGTTTTAAATGTTTAGTATATTTTCTGTATCCCTCCAAAGCGGTCATAATACACTGAGAAAATGGAACAACGGCACACAAAGGTAATTTTTAAGGCACCTTAAGAATATTTTCATTTATTTTGTATACTTATCTATCTACTCAAGTGTCACCACAAAGATTAGCTGCTCTCAAATTTGAAGAGGAGTCGTACGTGTTACTCCATTCTGCAAGGGACAGAGGCACCCATTTGTCAACCCAATTAAATATCTGAAGGTTTGTTGTCTGCTGGGTTCATTCCTTTCACTATTATACCCTATTTTTATTCCATGTGGGCACAAAAGATACTGACGAAGAAAAAGTGGACAATATCAAAAGACACTACCAGAGCTCTGGGGCAAGTAGCAAAAGGTCTGAGGGCTCAGGTTATGTTTTCCCCAATGAGGGCTCAGGGGATGTTTTCCTCAATCCTGACATCAACAATAAAGAGTGTGAGAAGAGCATTAATAGGACAGGTCTGTCCATGAGGTTTTGGGTTCTATCTTCATCAGGGATTTAAACTAACGATGGAAAAGGGACAGAGTAATCAGCAGTCCTGTGAAGGAGTGACAGACAGGGTGCTCAGAAAAGGTCATTGGTGATGTGACAAGAAGGGATTACAAAATCAACGAAATGGGTGGTGATCAGTGGCACAAAACCTCCCTGGACGACAGTAACTAGTGGTATACCCAGGAGCTAATAGCGGGTGAAATCCTGTTTAACATCTTCATTAAGATTGGGGATGTAAGAGCAGAGTGTACCCTCAGCAAGTGTGCTAATGACCCAAAACTGGAAGGAGTTGCTTATTTACCAGAGGATTGTGCTGCCATCCAGAGGGTCCTCAAAAGGCTGGAGAAATTAGCAGACAGAAAGGAAGCTCATGAAAGTCACAAAGAAAAGTAAAAAATCCTTTACCTAGGGAAAAAAACCCCTATGAACCAATGCATGCTGGAGGTCACCCATCTGGCAGAAAAAACGACCCTGGGGGATCCCGGTAGGTACCAGGTGGAACATGAGCTACCAGTGTGTCCTTGCAGCACAGAAGCCTAATGGTGTCTTGGGCTTCATTACAGGTGTTGCCAGCAGCTCAAGGGGGATGATCCTTCCCCTCCACTCACAATGCTGAGGCCACACTTGGAGTAATGGAGTCTGGTTCTGGGCTCCCCAGTGCCAGACTGGACATATTAGAGAGAATTCAATGAAAGGACACAAAGGTGATAAGGGACAGGAGCATCTCTCCTATGAGGAAAGGCTGGGAGTATTGGGACTGTTCAGCTTGGAGAAGAGAAAGCCCTTGGGGGATATCATAAATGTATAAACATCTGAAGGGACTGTGCAAAGAGGACAGAGCCTGGACCTTTTCAGTGGTATCCTGTGACAGGACAAGAGGTAAAGGGCAAAAGCTGAATATTGGAGGTTCTTTCTGAGCATCCCAAGACCCTTTTTTTACTGTGAAGTTGACTGAACGCTAGCGTAGGTTGCTCAGAGGGATTATGAGTTCTCTGTCCTTGGAGTTATTCAAAAGCCATTTGGACAAGATCCTGGGAACCTGACCCCAGGTGATTCTTCTTGATTAAGAAGTTGGTCCAGGTGGCCTCTAGATGTCCCTTCCAACCACAGCCATTTTGTGATTATGTGATTCTGTGATGTATGGAGCAGCTTTTTCCCTTAGTTTGGACAGAGAAACAAACACACATGAACCCTACCTTCATTGTTCCATCCTTGTCCTAAAATTTTTTCTTCAACATAAGGAATGAACACACAGACCAAAGAAATAAATCCCTTGCTCTCTCCCTCTTTCCCATTTTTTATCCATTAATAGCCTACACAGGAAGAAAAACTTTAATTTTAATTTTAGATGAGACAAATTTGAATTTTAACTGCAATGTAAAATCAAGAAACTACTATATGTTTGTATTTTAATGAAAAAAATCTAGAGGTAAAGACTAGAGTTAAAAGTTCTGATCAGAAAAGGTTATTAAACTACTCAGGTACTTTTTCTAATTATAGTTCCTTAGATATTCAAAGTGGCAGGGAGAGGTTGAAGCTTTCCCTGTTTCTCCTGCAATATGTTGCATGCAATTAGTACCTTTTGAGAGAATGTCACTGTGCATTCTCGGTTTCAGATGCTCAGATAGTCTGCATGCAGATGGCAGATTAAGACCTTCATAAAGTTAATCATATGAAGGCGGAGGAAAAAAGTTCTCCTGGAGACTGAGTTGAATGTGTAAATATAGAAAAACATAATTTGCTTTGCATGAAATGGAAACCTTTTTGCTTTAAGGAAAACTCCCAGAAAAAGCTTAATATTTCAGGAAGTTTCTCACAAATTATCTACATTTCATTTAAAATAAAGGAAAGCACTTGAGGGTCATGACATTCACAGTGTTTCAACTTACTTTAGTGTCAATAATTTATTTAATTCTTGCAAAATGTCACATAATGCACACATAAAATCATGCTGGTGAATCAATAGTCCTAATATTTATGGCTGTCAGGAAATTTCAGATTTAGTTGCCAGTCCCTTTTTAACTACATGTACAGTTTATTATAAAATTGAAGGTACACATTATAAAAATTAATAGTGAAATGAGATTGTGAAAAGTACATAAAAATATGAAATATTCTTAGATTTTGTATATTTAACACCGGTTTCATATGGAGCTCAAATTTGATAGTGAGATATTGGTATTTATCAGAGTAGAAATTTATTTTTATTGCATGGAAAGTGGGGTATAAACAATTTTGTTCATTTATGAATGCAGTATGTAAATATTAAGAATTTCCTAAGTTAAACTAAGTTTTCCTAAGCCAAACTTAGTACTATCTGATGAGCCTAATTCTTAAAACATCACAAGTCCAGGAGGAATTAAGTAGTAACCCAAGCAATGATGTCCACTAAGCTATATGAATTTAACTACATAACATTGATGAATATACAAAAATGTGCATTCACAACTTTTAACAGACCAGTTTTAACACCTAATCTTGTCAGAAAAATTATGTTAAAAACAGTCTTAGAGTTACAAGAAATACCCATATTTGTACTTCATTTTCTTCTGTATAGTTTATCCATTAAAACTGTTTAGATAGACCATGAACATTTAACTCTGGACAATCAAATACAGCATAATATTTTCTCCGTTGAATAAATATCAAAGATAGGAAAAAATGCAAACCAAATGGTCTTTTATGCTGAGCACTGTAATTTAATAGTAAGACAAATTAGTATAAACAGCCACATCATCAGGCATTCTATATTGATGTAGATTCCTTTTAAAATCCTCTCACACGACTACCAGTGTTAATCCATGCAGCTTTTCTGCTTTCACCACCACTACTACTGCATCAACATGTCACATAAATAACTGCAATTAAGCATTCCCTGTAGCTGCTGATTACAGGATGCTGATGAACATTCCCAGTGGATTTAGCAGACTCTTTCATAACAACGACAATAATCATCTCATATTATAATGTCTGTGCTTCTGAAGACTTCTTAAATAATCTAAAATTTTAATTGTACAGACTGTTGATTAATGCAGCCTAAAGTTCAACAGGAGCTTAATCAAAAAGGTTCAACTATCACATTACCGACATCTATTAAGCAATATGGTAATATACATCCTAGGAAATAAATAATTAAGCTACTTGGTCTTTCAACCAAAGTAAACTTTTTTACAAAGGTCCGTTGTGCTCTTGAAAAGAGCACTGGAACTTCTTATGTCATTTTCTATTGCAAGGAAAGAAACATTTTTTTTCTTTTCTTGTCTTCATTTTGTTGAGTTCCTTGTCATTTTGCATTGAGAATAATTACATTCAAAATACTAAAATGCAGAATTTTGATGTCTCAAATAAAACTTTTAGTATCTTTATTGTTTTGAAAACTAATGGATCATGTTTTTTTAACTGAAACCAGGTGAATTCAATTGTGCAGTACTCACCTGGACCAGTGTACTGTCTGTGATGATCTCTAAACTCCTTACAAACTGTATCCATTACATTACATTTTCTTCCTTTTATTCCTGCACAGAAAAAGGGTTCCATGCAAGGAGGGGGCATCTATTTGGTTTATCCCATCATAGATGTTTTAGAGGCTACATTCCTTTGAATAGGTGTACATCTGCAGAAAGAAATGTTTTGTTTCCTAATTGTGGTCCTTGTTCAACATAGTCAAATCTTTTGTTAAATCATATACAAAAATGTAATCTATGACAGCTTGCTCTAATATCAGTAAGGGACATATTAACATGAGGTTCATATGTCAGGATAGACTAGTGCAGAACCTATGCTACTATTTTCTAGCAATTTTTACAAACAAGTAATCATTTCCACCTTTCCCCTCAAATGCTGCAGCACATAACACATCTCAGCACAACTACCTTCTGAACGATCTGCCTCCTGGTTCTCATTAGTTATTTTAGATATGTATACAGCATTATTTTGTTAGCCTATTTTTTTAAAAAAATACAATTTTACTCCTTTCATGTTTGGATCAAAAGTGTATTTCTCCATCTACCTCATCTGTTGCTCAGAATGCCCATCTTTTTCCATAGAGGAAAGAAAAATATTCTCGAGGCAAAATATCTATGCAAGCATACCAGAAATTAATAAGGTATAATTCCATATGAACCAATGAAACTTTGCTAAGTCTGGGAGTGCCTGTGTTGAGATATATTCTCTGAGTATTCATTTTGACTACTGCTTCTTGGAGACAACAAAAAAGTAAATATGTAAGACCTGCATTCACATAAAATACACGGCTTTGTTGGTTTGTATCTGCTGTGCTGAGAAAGACAGTAATTTTCTTCATTGCGGTTTTTTGATATAGCATCAACATAACCATTTATAGCTTCTTAAAAGCTTTCTCCAAGAAAAATATTTCTCAAACAGCACAATAAGCCACTTAAAATGTACATGTAAATATAGATACACATGTGCATATACATACAATGTGTGTGCATACATGTATTTCTATATATTCTGTGAGAGACTGAAATGTTAAAGGTTCATGACTCAAGCCATTTGCAAAAGCAGCAAGTGCTTTTCTCAGGCTAGGTTTTCACCCCCCAGCCGAAGGGGAGGAGGAGAGTTTTTGGGGGTGTGGTGGTGAAATTTCTGATCGGCATAAGAGCAGCCCAGGTGCAGCAAGGGGAAGCACCTGTCACTGGAGGATGACCAAGACAAATTGACCTTTATCTAGCACCAAGCTGGGTTTGGAGTCTGATGAGGGAAAAGGCTGATAAGAAGCAGATCATGTTTTTTATCATGCCAATATCCTCCCTCTCGATGAGGCTCAGGTATAAAACTCCACCCCCACCCCTGGGGGAGGAATGGGAAACTTCACATGTAGGCCTTAAGGTGTCCATCCCTTCTGATAAGGCATAACTGGCTCAACTACACTAGCATAAGAAAGGGGGGTCATGTCTTAGATAGGGTCATGAAGTACCAAGGACTTCTGAAGTGCACCCAGACTCATTTCTGGGGCCTTCTACCAGAGAACCTTGCATGATCCACAGTGGTGCACGAGACAGTGTAAAATTTCCCCCAGGGAAGATACGTGAACATTCCTACCTGAATCTGAGCGTATATTCTCCACTGAATCTTTTTCTTTCATGGGCTTCCTCAACCCCCAGTGAATCAAGACCATGACCATCTCTTCAAACAACAGACATCAAAACTGCAGTAATCAAGTCTTATCTCCGGATCCACAGGCAGCGATACCTTTTCTCTCCGCTATCTACTCTTATCCCTTCTTTTTCTTTCTTTTCCTTATATATTTTCTTAACAGGTATTATACTTTTATATTACTATATTGCTATAGATAATAACCAAAATGGCTATAGAGCTCCTTTCAATTGCAACCAAATTGCTAGAAAATAAACCCACCATATATATAGATATATAAACATCAGTCATTCAGTGTTGCTTCATTCGCTCTCATCCACCCCACGGGATCTATCAGCAAGAACCTTAGTTGGCCCTCCTCTGTGGTGGGTCATAACATATGTGTGATTATTTGTCAGGTGAACTAACAGCTCATGGTCAGGTATTTGAAAGTACAGGAGTAGAAATGAAGCAAGTTCTCTACTTGGGTCATTCACAGGATCTGGCTTTAATGGTTTTTCTTTAGTGTCTTTATCATACTTTCCCATCCAATTCAAAATGCATTAGCAAAAGGACAATATTATTTCAACAGGGGAACAAAAATCCAGCTTATAAACACAATATTTAAATCCTATGCTGACAAGAGTTTTTGAGGATAGACGGAAGGAGTTAGGAAAATTAATAGTTTCTATCCTAAAGCAAGAAATAGTACTGATTCGTTAAATCAAGTTTTTTTCAGATGTGTTCTCCTGTTTTCTGCATTACTTTTGCTCCTCATTCTTGAAGTGCTCTGGCCTTCTCTGTTTCCATTGAAAGCTTTTTTGAGAGGTTCTGTTGACCTTTAAGTTCCAGGAAGCAGTTAAGTTTACCTATGATAGCATATCCCTATGAATAGTCTGGGAAAAAAACAGGTCATTTTTGCCCTTTAATTCCCCATAATACAAGAGAAAAGAGTAAGGGTGGAAGGAAATCAATCGTAACTTATCCCTTGACGAATATCAGCAAACACTGTGTCACAAAACCAATGTGAAGAAATGGAGTATGGATTTTCTGCTGACATTTGTAAAGTGTTTGTGTCAAAGTATTTTTCTAATATAGCAAAGGTTACAGTTTAACAAATTAAAGCACATGTTCCTTTTGAACTGACATGCTGGTCATTTGGGTTAATTTAAATGGCTTGTGTTTTTCTAATAAAGTCTCAACCTAACCTACTGTGATTATGGCCAGTCTTTGCATTAATCTGCCATAAGTAATTGCTTTTTCATCAAAATGAGCTGAATGACAACAGTATAATAGTCCATGACTTTATCTAATACAATTTGGAAGAAAAACTATATGCCATTTAAAAATGTGCCCAGAAGTGAATTTGCATTGCAAAAACCTAGGCAATGATTTAGGTTTAATATCTCTAATTTCTGTGGGCTAAAGTGCTCTTTGATATTACAGGAATTCTTGAATGAAATAGCAATTTTCATTTGAGTTATAGCTTCTGTTGCCAAATTTCCTATGAAAGACAAAGCCTTTGTTTTCCTAATCTCCATGACTGAATTTACTTTAAATTAGTTTATATATATAAATATATTTAGCACTTTTGAATTATAGTGTAAAAAACTATAAGAAAGACATCATAAATGCAAAGTTGTAATTGGATTGTCATGTATTGTGTCAGTAATGATCATCCTAGGAAATTAATTCCACTTTTACTGAGAATTGAACACCAAATGCAATTTTGCAAGTCTTTTCTGTGTTCTACTCCCAGAGTTTCTTTATTCACACATGTATGTCTCTTGAGACATAAATGTAATATCATTATAAAAATATGTTCTATAATGTTTTATGTGTGGTTCATGAAAATATTTTGTTTTCCTAGAAGACTGTTCAGAGCTAGTGCTAATGCATTTCTTTGTGTGAAAAAACCCCAAACATCTTATTTTTGTGTATTAAATAACAAACATCACTTTAGAAGACATATGTTTTTCAAATCAAAGATGTACATTTTCCAAACCATAATTTTCCAAGTGGTTGTGATCATTTGGATGTCAAAGCCATAGAGTAGATTCTTCTTTTTTAAGTCTGAAAACTGCAATGAGATGATAAAAGAAGGAAATTTATTATTAAGGGTGGTTTAACTGGTCCCTAACAAGAATGGTTTCACTCACAGTATGTGAGTGAAATGCCCACAATTTTAAGTGACCATCTTTAAATTATTTGCGGTGTTACACATGACCAAAATGGTTTTTAGTTTTCCACTGTCATTTGTGTCTGGAGAAAAAGAATGAAATATGAGTTTCCCAAGATTTCAACGTTTAACTAAAACCTTCACAGATTTTGCCTAACTGCACATAGATGCACATAAAGAGTACTGTGAATGGTGTAGGAAAGGCCTCTTAAGGAAATGAACAGTGTTGAAGAGTATAAATATAATCTATCTAGTTCTGAGGTTGGACTTTCCTATAAAGTGAGGTGGGACCATGTGTTCTCAGGATTCCTTCATAGACAAAGAGCATAGCAGAAGCCTGCTTCGTTCCGTGTGTAAATTACATGATCAACACTTGTGCAAAGTGTCTATGGATAATATAGCAAACGGAATGCCTCTGCATAATATAAAAAAATTGAATGCCTTTTTAAAGAATAGTTTCTGTATTTTCTTCTGCTGAATATAATAGTAAGAATCCACCACCATAATAAATATTACAGACCTCACAATACCCCAAAATACCAAGAACTTGCAAAGAATCAACCTACTGCATAATAATAATCAACTACTTAACAGTGTGTGCTAATTTGAACTTGTAGGTGGCCTTGACAAAATTCTTGTTTAGGAGCAATAAATTCTTAGACATGGTTGTGTCATGTCCTTGGGCTTATAAGAAAAGGTGAAAACTCTGAGATTGGGTTCACTTACATTTAATTGTCATTAACCAGTGTTTTATTTTTAATAAAACAATTTTAATCCATCTTTAAAATATAACATAACTTTCTTTTCAAATGAGTGGATCTTAGTAACAGCACCAAGCCTCACAGAGTTTCACAAGTGCCTCAACGCTTTGAGGCCCATGGTGGGATTCCGGGGGCAGTTCTGTGCAGGGCCTGGAGTTGAGCTTTGATGACCCTTAAGGGTGCCTTCCAACTCAGGATATTCTATGATTCCAAACTGCAGGAAGAAATGTTATTACAAATAAGAAAGTAAAGTGTTACAAAATGCAAATAAGAACCAGACTGTTCAATTGCCAGCTAACACACAGATACTTTGTAGACTTTCTTCATGTAAACTGTTCAGCTATAATGTCATTTATATTTTATTTACCTATGAAATGTGAATATTCAGCTTCTTTGAATATCAGACTTGAGTTCTCATAAAGTGAAGGTGACACTATGTACATATATACTTTGTTTAATTCTTTCAATTCTGTAAGGACAGGTTCAATTTATTTTTCCATGTAGCTTTGAAACAATGATTTTATGAGATAGAGAGAATTTTCATCTGTTTTCCATTTCAGAAATACAGTTTTGCCCGAATTCAAATGCTTTTTACTCACATACTTCATCAGCAGCAAGTTTTCTTCTTTAGACTTGTCTCGAGTTCAGGAGAGAATTCTGACTTATTCTTCAAATAAGGGACTAAGGGAATAAGCAGGGCATGAGCATGACATGTAGAATAGTGAGATGTAACCTTTCCATCAGGTAAAATGACCAGGAATATAATCTCACACAGCTCCCTAGCCTCTTGACCATGGGTTTTGCCCTTGCAGGAACATAACTTTTAGTGGTAGGGTTTTATCCACTATGAAAGCAAACCAGCAAAATGCTCCAGAAACCCTTAAAATTCAGTTTGGTTTTGAAAAGGAATTCAGAAATTTTGCAGACAGGGACAAAAATTACCTTTCTGCATTTTTCCTGTCCTCTGGATCGCTAGGGTTATTTCCTTATTACCCTTTTTATTTCATGCCAGTCCTTTCAAATCTTCCATGTTTCTGCAGTCTTTGCCTTTGCCATGTTCCCTTCTACAGATAATGAATTAATCTTAAAAGAAACAACTGTGGTACTGCAGGGTGGTCCTGGATCAATGCACGTGGTGGATATCACACACTAATAAACTTGTACGTGATGGCAATGCTAACATGCAACACACTGCTAACTCATTTCATCAGCACAGTTCCCAGAAAGAAACTAATAAAGCATAAAGGACATCTGTTTGTGGGCACCTAGAAAAGAAGCAGACTAAAAATTGCCTCTATTCTAAGCCAGTCAAAGAATTAACATGAGAATTTCAAGCTACTTACAATCAGAAAAGGCAGAGAGCTGACAATGACAATATGCTACAAAAAAAAAAAAAAAAAAAAGTGGAAATGAATCCACATAAGCCCCTGACTGCTGCCTGTGGCCTGTCTGAGCAAACTGAGCTTCTAACTCTAGAAAAATATGGGAAAACACTTCACCAGCACCAGAATTCCTCCCACTCTATTGTGTCTAGCAGCTTCACTTCTTCTCAGACAGCTGAACGACTGAACAGTAAAATGTCCCGAGGTCACTGATCTTGAGGGAGGAAGTGGTAAGATGTGTTTCCTGAGCTGATAAAAACAGGAAGAATTCCAAAAAGATCAGAAATATGCCTTCAGTCACAGGGGTTGATTCAGGACAATAATTGAGGAAAGATACTATATTTTACTTCATTTCTAGGACATACCGAGGTGTGGCCATACTTAAAAGGACAGATGCTTCTATTCATGGAGCATATGTATTACTGAAATAAAGCAGTATTCCAGTGACAATTAAAATATTGAACATTAATATTCATCTGGCAATAGAAGAAGGAAAAATCTAATACCCACAAAAGAGTTTGTGCACGTTTTTTTGCAGCTGTTCAAATGCAAGGTGGAAACCTTGTCTTTCTCTATCGATTAAAACATTATCCAAGAAATTTCCAAAAGGAAAGTTTGCTCTAGAATATAATCAAGAAAAGTTATTAACCCAAAATTTGTCTTCAAAACAGGTGTTCGAAGAACAGTTTACTATTTCTGTTAAAACATCATTTAAAAGATGCATTGACTTAGGTACCTACAGAAATAGACAGTTCTTGCTCAGAGGACTTATGCATGTATACAGAACAAACAGATCAAAAGAAAATGTCATTTCCAATACAGAATTTGTAACTGGTTTCCTTGATTTACTAGTTTTGATGCTGAACAAAGCTTGCTGCCAATTGACTTGAGCTCCTCTCTTTCCATCTCATACATATAAACAGGATTTGAATTATTTATTTTGGATATAATTTACTTCTGGTTGTGGAGGGGAGCTATCACTTCTCATACTCTAGACTTCTGAAACATAGGAAGTCATATGGGACTGCTTTTAATGAAGGGCTTCTAGTGAAAGTGTTCTTATATAGCTGTGATGTCCTTCTATTAAAAAAAAACATTAAATATCTGGTTCACCTACATCAGATAAGACTGTCCTTTCTGCCCTGAAGGATTCTCTTTTCATGTCCTTACCTGATCTGTCACAACTTTCGACATAATCAGAATTTTAATGCACTTTAACCTAAATCACAGCCACTTGCTCCTATAAAAAGCATAATACTGTAAAATTGGATTAGCACCATAGAATGCAACACGTAATTTTAAATCAGTATAAAATAGGGTTGTAGATCAGCACTTAGGAAGTTCTCACTCCAATAAGACTTGACAATGAAAGAAAAAGGAAGAAAAACAAAGTGCTTGATTTCAGAGTAATGGTCTCATTAATACTTAAGTTCTGGACTGTGATTATAAAGCATTTAATGTTTTTCCTGTGATAGATATTTCATGCTTAACTAAGAAAGTAGGTTTTGTAATAAAATAAAAAAAAAGTTGTTTGAAAAGGGGGAGGGAAGTTCATAACATTAGTAGATGTAGAGCACTTAAAAATAGGAATAAAATAGAAGTATTCAAAATTATTTCAAGGAATGCCATGTGGATTCACATGTAAAAAAAAATATTGAATTTGGGGGAAAGTAGATGCAAAACCATTTTAATGTTCATCTCTAAAAATTACAGGTTATATATGATAACCTAGATTTTACAGGTGAACTACATACCAGAGAAGTGTATTTCAGCTAGATGTCTTCAGAATTGGTCTATTTAGATGTGATTTTCAATAGGGAAAAATAACTTTGGATGTCTCTCTGGAATACCTTAATGGCACATAGTATTAAAATGAAATCTGTGTATGGTTTCTCAATTGAGTTACAGTGATTTCTTCCAAAAACTTTGTCCAACACAAACACAGGTCTATAATCTTTGAGACAGAAAATGTAGCCCTCCTGTTCACCATTGTAGATGATTCCAGCCTATAGCCTTGGAATCTATCACAACTTTTTAAATCAAAGATGTTCATTACTAGAATGTTAAATGTCCTGCTACATATTTAAAAGAACTTACAACGTATGGTGAAAAAAAAAATGTGGTCTATCTACTCATGGATGAATCTGTCATAAAAAATGTAATAGTCTTTTTGCCCAGAAACATACCAGAACTTAATCACGGGAAAATGTTCCCTCACAGAACAGTATAAAACAAAATAGAACAGATTTGTTCATTCTTATCTCAATAACCATTTCGTAGAATAAAAATAGACTCATTATTTCTGCCACTATTTGGGACTGTTTGTGTATCTTATAGTTGATCACAGAGTTTCAAAGATACAGAATCAAAACTACTATTACACTTAAACTCTTTTTCCCTTCATATGCAGAGAAATCTTAAATGAAAACATACCAATGGTCTTATCTCAAGAGACAAATAAATATAAGTCATTAATCACCCTAGGTTTCTTCTAAAGCCTGTGATGAGAAATTATACCTTTGGAGACCAGTTATTCCTAGATACATACTTTAGGAGGAGTTGAAACAGTCTCTCCAGAGGTCTACTTTTCCCTAGATAAAGGTGATGAGTCCACACCTAGGTAATGCTGAGACACTTAAGCAGACTGGGAAGAAAAGATTTCTTGGAAAACTATATATGTTCCTCTTGAGGATAGCTCTCACAGTAAAAAGCAGTAGCAATAGTGCAGAGCAGGTGATGTAGGTAATACGTCTCAGTAAACCCTGGCATGTTCATTGTCTGCTTCAATTACAGTTTTCACCAAAGAAACTCTTCAGAGGTTCCATCTTTATCAAATAGTCAAATTCCAACAACTGTGTTGCCTCCGAAATAATTTGGACTTCTTCACTTTTTCTTTAAGTAGCTGGGAATACTTGCCCAAAGAATAATCTGTATTCTTATCTTTTTTTCTGGTTTACTATTTTATAATCTTTAGAATCATATTGACATGAAAAAATGGCTAAGAATGGCCAGTGAAGTGTTAATCTGTCAGATTCAATTTTCTTATTTGTTCATAATTCACCAATCAACTACAAAGATATTTTGAAGACAACTCATTTTCTGGGTTAACAGCAGCGGCACTTATTTGCAATTTTCACTAATGTCAGATAGGTGTAAGCCAATAATAAATAATAAGTCACTGTATGTTATGATCCAGCCATCAAATATTCAGACATAGTTTGAACAGTCCTATCAAGACTGCATGAAGGGCTGTAGCCTTACCATTAAACACAATCTCCTTCAGCACTGTCAAACTGCTGTACTCAAGGCAAAGCAGTAAGAATTTCTTATGCCTTTCATATATGACATATCTAGAATGTTTGGATCACAAATATTCTTTGAAGCAGCTTGAGCATATCTACTGCACCATAAAGGAAGTGTATAGTGGTGTCACTTAGTAATTTCTTTTGTGTGAGACAAAAATTAGGAGAAAACAAAGCAGGCACAAAACTTACAGAATATAAAGAGGTTTATTAACAGACATAGAAGGCAAAGGGAAAAAACCAAACTGCTATGGTGTAACACATCTCTTCTATGAAAACTCACAGATTGTTATACTGCAAGACATGGACCATTACACGGGGTTACTAATTTTTTTAAGGATTAATTATTTCAGCTTGTACACAAAGGTTTTTTCACCACTAGGCCACTAGCTTTTTAAAAGCTTTTTTTCTCTCTGCTTTTAAACAGCTTGGCATAGGCACTTTCACTACCTTTACGAGCTATACAGGAATTGTCCATCCCCCCATGTAATTTGAATGGATTAAAGAGATGATCTTACAGTTCTTTACCACGGCGTGCAGGGAGGTTTTTCAAGCGAGGCGCGAGAAGCGCAGCACCGCCCTCTCTTCTTTTCTGAAGCCATTTTTAGCTTTGTCCCACGTGACTCACTTTTTCTTCCTCTCTCGGCTTCTGAAGTCGCCATGTTGCCAGTCAGGCTCCAGGGTGGAGAAACATCTTTTTTTCCCTTTGCACTGCTGGCTTCACGGTGTTTTCTTTCGTTCGGCGTGAAGCGTGCTGGCTGCAGGCTCCGCCGGCTCCCGCTGGCACCGTGTGAGATAGAGAACGATCCACCGGTCCCAGGAAGCCGCGTCGGACGGCTTTAAAATTTCCCCTTAAAGTTCCCCCTCCCAGCAACCCAGCGTCCATGCTGCGGCGCTGGGAGTAGGGGGGCAGGAGGGACAGGAGGGTGCCCGGCCTGGCCTGGCCTGGCCTGGCGGGGCCCTGGGCTCTGACACCACCCCTCCGTCCCATCCCAGCACCCAGCTGGAAAGGAAGAAAACACCCCAAAATCCCACCTTTCCACGCAGTTTAAATATGTGACATTGAGAGAAATGTAATTGGTTTAACAGGTTGTCTGTCAATTCAGGTCAACCCACTACAAAGTGGTATTTTGTCTGACCCAACACTGCATTGCAAAATGCAGTGCAACATAAATAATTTCCGTGTCCTATGCCACAATCATAGGTGCACTGCTTCCCAATCATGCTGTACCCACCTGCTTCTCGCCTACAATGTACTTAGGATGGATTCAGCTGTAGATTGAAAGATTTGCAGAGTTTTCAACTTGTGCAAAATGCCCTGCTTTTATGTTCACTTGTTCCAAGTGAAAAGCTTAGATGTGCCTTCTCTGCAGGCAAGGATTCACTATAGTCACCTGTCAATCCAAGAACTGATCTG
The DNA here is from genome assembly GCA_013398055.1 of Ifrita kowaldi. Taxonomy (NCBI): domain Eukaryota; kingdom Metazoa; phylum Chordata; class Aves; order Passeriformes; family Cinclosomatidae; genus Ifrita; species Ifrita kowaldi. The sequence continues at coordinate 361,355 of VZRS01007228.1, forward strand.
CCTCTCAGACAATTAAGGTTGTCCTCTGTTCCCACTTCTTTACTGCACAGGGCCTCCAGGAGTTAGGAAATATTTTAAGACCATCTAAAATTGTAGTCACTTCTGCAAAACAAGAGAGTGCCATTAAATTATGATCCTGAACCCAACAGCACACACTAAGGACAATACTATTTTCTCTCTAGAAACCAAATATTCCAGGCACTATATATGATATCTACCTTGGACTAATTATATTTGTACGTACGTCATCTCTGGGTCCAGAGTTATCTCTGAGTAGCCCAGGCTATGACAACCATTTTGTGAACTAATATCTATATGTAATCCTTCTGCAAACCAAGTACCATCCACGCTTGGAAGAATGCAGAAGTTCTTTACTGCGAGGGTGGTGAGGCGCAGGAACAGGTTGCCCAGAGAATCTGTGGATGCCCCATCCCTGGCAGTGTTCAAGGTCAGGCTGGATGGAGCTCTGAGAAATCTGATGTCATGAAAGGTATCCCTATCCACAGCAGAGAGGTTGGAACTCAGTGATCTTTAAGGTCCTTTCCAACCCAGACTATTCTATGATTCCATGATTCTATGATCTCAGATTCACAAGGGGAAGAAGCAAAGTTTCCAGCTGCACTCTGCCTGAGAAAAGCATTGTGGTCCTCCAAGGGCTGGTAGTAGGGAACAGATCAGTTTGCACCACGGGAGGATCTTTAAGCCACTCTAAAAATTGCTGTTTGATGTGTCTTACAGGGTTGCAGCCTACCATATGCTTATTCTGACCTCAGTGCCCCCAGCACCCTTCCATGTCCTTAGTCTGAGTAGTACCTCACAGCTGCAAAATCTAAGGTTTTTCTTTTTATAAAAAAATGGTAACAGAATTTGCAGATACTTATGTTCTATTGCACAGAAAAACCTCTTTGTTGGTTTGAATAATGGTGAAGTTTGCAAACAAATTCAATAACTCCAAATCCACTGTGCTTCAAACAAATGCTGCCTGTAGCCACTAATTTGTTTATGTGCAATTTTGCAACATGCTTTCAGAAAGAACAACTATCTTCAGGCTCCAATCCAGATATAATCATTATTTTTATTATTATTTTTAATTTAGTGTGGAGAGCTACAGTATAAAGGTTGCCAACAACAATGACTAGACTTGAACATTTAGAAGTAAATTACTAAATATAACGAGATGTGGACTTAATTTGCATTTACCATTAAAAAAAAAAAGAAAATGGACATCAGCCAGTGCTCTTAAGCCAGACTTATTAACACTCAGAAATGCTGTCACAGCTCATGTGTACATGGGACATTAGTCATGCATTTTGTTAATCTAACATAATATGGAACATAATTTATCAGGACATCAAAATAATAGCTTTTACTCCATTTGCCCATCTATGTGAGGATATGCACAATAGACTCGGAAGCCATACATGGACTCTATTAGAGCTAATTGAAACTAGATGATACAATTAACGTGGTTCTTAGTAAAAAACATTAACACTTAATGTAAAACTCTAATCACAATAAAAGTGAGTAACATTGGAAGGAAATGCGGTGTATAACTGCAAAACATTCTTTTTAATTTATTGAAAAATAAAATTGGAAAAATAATAAAGGAAATAAAAAAGGAAAACCAAAAATAATAAAGGAAAATCATAAATATCGAAAGAGTCAACTAGACCAGCTATTGCCTCCAGCTTTGCTTACTGTATTCTTATTTTTCATGGGAATGTGACATTTCAGTCGCTTTCAGAAATGATGAGTACTCTAATTCCTGAAATTTAGATGCAACACAAGAAAACAGAACATGTGGTTGTGGTATGAATGAGTGGCAAAGATAATCCATTCATCTATAAACTCTGCTGTTATAAAAATTGAAGTTTAAACATTCTGTTTAGAAAGGTATCCCAATAATGTAATGAAACTGTCTTAACTTTTCTGTGGATTATGACTAAATTTTAATGCAAACAATGGTCAAAATTTCCAAGACTGCAATTTCTGACTTTTCCCAGAAAATTGAAAAAAACTCTTGTTATCATTTTATTTGTCAGCTGGTTTACCTTTTTTAATATCTTATTTCTTCAATTTTCTTTTTACATATGCAAAGAAGAGCAACAGAAAAACTATATTCAAGCTATTTGGAAAATGACAGTATGTCATAGGACTGTTTGAGGATAAAGGTCTTCAAAAATGTAAATCGCCATAAAGACTGGGACTGTGTGGAGTAGCACAGATCAAATCAACATCACAAGCGTATTATGGAACATAAATATATGGTGATAAATAAACACCAACAGATTTAGTACTGATTACCAGGAAATAATAAAAGTATTTTTAAATTAATGTTACAGTTTGTGATGGTTTCTGGAGTGTAGCCTTGGATAATGAAATCATCTGACTTACTGCAGAACAACAAAACAACACACAGCAGAATCTATACTCAGAAATTTAAACAAAAAAAAAGAAGGAAAAGCTGTCTTTTTATTTTTTTTCCAGGGTTATAAAAGTCTTCAGGAAATCTGAATACTTACCTAGGTCTTGTCCTGTCTTCTCACAAGCATGAGAAAAGTAAAATTTACCCGTTTTAAGACTGTAGTGTTAAAGTTTTTCTCTGCTATAGGAAAGTTAGGGAGAGAGTTGAGTCAAATAGCTGAGTTGAATAGTTGATAATGTTGGGGGGCGGGGAGGAGAAGTGGGAGACATCTTAAAGAACTAATTTGCTGATCCTTCTGGGACTGTACCGGGTAAGGAAGGGGAATTAGCAGCTGCTGCTCAGTGAATGCCCTAAATATTTCCTTGTTCCTCTCAACAGAATGATCTGCAAAGCTTTTCAAAGGAAATGTAGGTATTAAAGCTGTGACAGCCTCAGGCAACTGCCTACTTAGTCTGCATCTAGGTTATTAAAAAAGTTTGGGGGGGGCTTGGAAGCCATGAAGAAATAAAGTGGAAAAATAAAGGACCATTGGCACTTTCAGGTGCTACTGTAAATTGTTTCTGAGCTTTATTTGCATAGCTACGTTCACTGCAAGCTGGTATAGAATAACAAAAAAAAAGAACTTAAATTGAGATTTTGGTTGTCTGGCAGGCTGCATTTTGCTTTTCTCTCAGGTTTATGCTTTAAGGTTCCTGAAATCCTTTGCAAAGTCTGTGTATATACACTACTGCATTCAGTTAGACCCTTTTTCACTGTCTGGCTTACTTATAAGCTTCGGCATGGATATGAGGACCAAGAAGATTTGGAAGATTTTCTGTGCAAAAAGGGCAGAAGCAGGTCTTAGTCCAGTCTATTTTAGCTCTGCCAAAGACCTTCCCAGAGACACTTCAAGTGGTCAGATGGAGCAACCAGAAACCTCCCATCTCCTTTTCCAATTAAACTGAAATACCTGCTGTCCTTGGTTTTTCCCCCTGAAATGAAAAATTGGCTGAAACAGGAAGAGCTGAAAGAGATTTCTGTGCCTTTTCTCTGTGCTATGGGAAAACATGTCACCATGCTTTTGCTTAACACAGAAGTCTTCACTTTCTGTTGTACCAGTGCCCTCAATGCACAGCACCTGCAGAGACAAGCTTCAGAGCGACACACTGGTTTCCCCACACCAGGTGAGGCCAAAGGAATTAGGATGTAACCCCATTTTTACACTCTTCTGGCAAGAACAGACCTACAGCTGTAGTGGCAGATCCCACTTCGACTTAATGCTTCCTAAGTGAATATGTCTTCCCAAGTCATGAATGGCTACTGCACATTACTCTGAGCTCTGAGGTCCATCATCCCAAGGAAAATGCTGAAATGCATCAGATGGACAAGGGATTTAACTTCTCTAAGTCTGAAAGAAAGACGAGGAAAAGGTATGGAAATAGCTGCAAACAAAAGAGAAATTACATATTACAAGTGCACTTGCTGGGTAAAATTCATAAGGATTTTATTGAAAGCAGATGTTTCAGCTTGGAACATTAAGTCTGTTTTTGAAAGAAGCAGAAAAAGCATGCAAAATCAATTTACATTTTCAGAAGACAACCCAATCATTTATAATCTTTGCATCATTCATAATTAAGTCAGATTATTAGTCTAAAAACAGAATGAAAGTGTCATATAAGTACTTCTATGAAAGCACCGGCAGCATACTTAATGTTTACAAGAATTTACTAAAAATGAGGTAGAAGAAAGATCACTCAAAAAAAGGAGAGTTATTCCACGCTGCATTTTAGAAAGGAGTTGAATTTAGTTTTAGCACATTAGTATTGTATTGTAAAATTGCACTAAATCGCAGTAAGTGTTTTTAAAATGCACATAATGTGGAACTGCTAGATGTGCATTTGAATGTAGTGAAAGTAACAACTGGATGTCACTTGAAAAAATACTTTTTTCTTTTTTTTTTCAAGGCACTCTGATTAGAAACATATAACAGTAAGGCTTTGTGATTTTCATACTCTCCATTAATAATGTCTGACCACTTGAACAATCAGAAGAACTAGGAAGAGCTATTTTAAGCATTCTAGATTTCTATACAATAATGATATGTAGTAACTTAGTAATTAGCCAGAGTGAAGTATGTTTAAATAATGTAAATTATCTCTGTCTTAGTATTTCCCAGATGTCAATAAAGATTTTGATCCTTGTTCATCCTCTTTTCACTGAAGGAGGAAAGAACCTAGTTCCAAGTGGAATTCACATGGTGTAAAATTCAAAAACAAGCCTTTTTCTCTCATAAAATGATAAACAGGTAAAGCACAATGAATGTTTTCTCCATCAATTTCTTGATCAAATCCATTCTCAAATCATGAAATTTACCATAAAACCTGCTAGTTTACAGTCCATAGTGTTCTGTCTTGCTCCTGCTGTAACACTCATGTGACTGAGACTAGAATGGAAGGAGACTTATCCATAAGTGCTCTCTCACCAACCTGGTTTGCTGACAAAACGGTGAGGATTGAAGAGAAATTACACAAAAGTACCTGGTTTTTTGAAGCCATGAAGAAGAGGTGAGTTGTTGATTGAGCAAGTCTGAGACATTTATCATTCAAACATTTCTTCTGGAGGGACGGGAAGAATAGATGGGCACTATTTTGCTGTGTTAAACAGTAACAAATACCAAGAGTTGCACTTGGTAAAAGGAAAATGGATGTGATGAATGACAAGGTCTGTTGTGGGGGAGAATAAAGGTAACACCAAAACTACATTCTTCAACTGGAGAATGCTTTAGTCATTAGCTAGACAACTGTTATGTTTTTCTAAGATGACCATGTGTATTTTTCTTATAGTTTCATTTATATGTGTCATTGTTTTATGCTCAAGGTTCTTGTTAAATGAATGTTTTGTCTATAAAGCTGTCTGGTAAAGACATGTAGCAAGATCAGAAATTTCCACTAGCTTAAGTTAATGCTGTCTTCTAGTCTCTAGAGAGATCAATAGTTATTCAAACGGGGTCTGTAAAAAAACAAACAAACAAAAAAAGTTAATTTTTCTGAGTGTAGTGTGTGGTTTGTGCTTCCAGATTTCTTTTTGTAAGCTTTCTTTATTTGAGTCTTTGACTTATTTGTGTTACTTGGTGAGCCATTCAATTGATTTAGGAATAAATTTGAGGGACAGCAGAGCTTTCATGAAACAAGAGCTCAAAGCAAGTAACTGACAAGTAACAGAGCAAGTAACTGACAAGAAAAATGTGTGTGTTTATACCTTTTTTATATGTGAAGGTAAGATTTAGAAATGAGCTGGGATGTTACCGACCAGAGCTTTAGGCCCCTCAACACCTCGTGGACTTCCTAAGCTTGAGCAGTGTATGTGTGTTCTCCGTGCAAGCATGGGGAAAGCTGTGGAGCCTAGGAATGGAGTTCACCATAACTAATTCATGGCTGCTGGGAGTAATGGAAAAATCTGAAGAAGAAATTCTCCTAACTTTTCTGGAGAGTGTATCTGACTGATCTTCTGAGTTTGACACCATACAGACATCAGTTTTCCCAGTCTGCAAATTTCTTTTGGAGACAGGAATGAGATCTACATTAGGTTACAGATTGAACTAACCAGCACAAGTGAATGTATCCCTTCAAGTTAAGGTGCCTGGAGCAGGGACTGTAAGATTCATAGGACCAATGACGGAATTAACACTTGGGAAGCTATGTCTGTGGCTCAGTGGGGTATGCCCCAGAAAAATTTCATTTAAAGCATGTAAGCATCAAGTTAAAGTGCGACAAAAAAATTCACCACAGTAAATGTATAAAGACCATATAGAATCCAAAAATAAAAAATAGGAAGCAGAATTTTTTAATTTCCAGATTGGAGGACACAGCATTGAAATCCATTTCCTCATTACACTTACAGGTTATCTGAGAAAGGGGTTGCATCAAGAGGCATTCCAAATAATATGGACCCTAGCAGTCAGGATTAATACCAGTGAGGTTCAGAAAGTTTTACAAAGGAACTCTGATAATGATTGGGCAATAAAGACATAAATGAAATACAGTAAAATTTTTTTACCATAAAATTAAAGACGTGAGAAAACAAAGCTCTGATTTGGCCTATACAGAGATGGACTCCTGAGCTGACTATCTGCTCTTATGAATGGGAGGAATATAATAATGAGATTATAAATCTAGATTTATAAAAATGCATGGTAGTCAGAAGTAGGTGGTAGTCAGAAAAACAAAAAGAACCTTACAAATTATTAGAAATAGAAGACAAAACTGCGAAGCATCAGTAAAATCTATAGTTTTGAATACAGAGTGAATACTAGTAATGCTGAAAAATATTCAGAAAGGAGTAAAAATGGTCATCCATCAAATTGATAGAATAATTTCCATAAGGAGACTAAGACTCATCAGCTTGGCAAAAAATTACCAAAATTAAATACGGTAAAAGACTACAGAATCATGAGTGGTAGTGAGAAGATGAATAATGGTGAACAATGCTCACTGTTGTTTCCAGTGAAAGACAAGAGGCACATTAAGTGAAACTGGGAGGTGGCTGATTCAGAAGAACAAAGCAAGATATCCTTTCTACCAGTTTACAATCACTGTGTTTTGGAGAAACTGTAGATTATCCATGTTCAATGGAGAAAACTAATGGAGAAGAAATCCTTTGAAACACGTAAGGGTAGTTTTAGATTCCATGAAACAAGTATTTAGAACTTAGGAGAATGTTTTGGGGAAATATCACAGCACAACTATCGAGGGTTTTTTTCATTTTCATATACATTGTCCAAAATAAGTCTGATTTGGCGGTCATAGCCTCACCAGCACAGGTTCAAAATCCAAAACAGCAGCAGAATGTTCACATCAGTGAGCTCTAGAAATTTGGTTTCTCTGTCTTGTGCCATAAGTTCTTTCCCTTGTAAAAGGGAAAGAGAGAGTGTAATTTTGAATTCTCATAGGCTATTCTAGGAACTGAACCAAGTCTCTTGGTCCCAGTGTACAACCCTCAGGGATTGCTGTTTTAAATGAAATTACTCTGCTTTTGTTTTAGCAGCCACTGTCAGTATGTGACCTTTCAGGGCACATGTAGAAAATGCAAGAGTCAGGGACACTTGCTTTGTTTGTTAAACATTAACATTTCTAGGCGTTCTCTACCAACCCATGTATCAGCCAGCATACAGCCTAGTCTTATGAAACCAAGTACAAGTATCTGGATACCCAGACTCTTGTTTTGCCAGTGTAAACCCATTAAAGTAAAAAAAAAAAAAGAGTGTTCTGGATGAAAATCTGGGATTAATGTCCCAAATACATGGGAAGAGTCACAGTGTTACTAGGGTGTCTCAAGCCATCTTCTCATTTCTGGATTCTGAAGAGCAGTTACAAATTACTGAGGTGCAGAGTCTTTCAGATTTCCAGTCAAAGTTCAAGGACCACTTACTAGATATTCGCTGGTGTGACTATGCTATCCTTTTAGCTAAAGTAGTCCTTTTTCTTTCGTGTTTAGTCATCTGATGCATGTGATCTGAACAATCATAACAGCCTCTGCTTTGAATTTTAATTATATTCAGCCAAATCTCAGCTTCTGAGTGCATATATAATTTGAAGCAATAAGGTTGTCATGGGAGTTCTACAGACACGTGGATTGCAAATTTAGCAGTAATCATGTTTTTATTATTAGATTCTGTTCTCAACACACAGTGTTACATTAATAGCAATTCTGTAGAGATTTTAGAAGGGTGCACTTTTTTTCTGTAGGTTGACTTTCAGGGAACAGTCTCTGTATTGTCTGTACTTATTGCAATGTTTGTGTCATTTTTACAAATTTTGTCCTTCTAAGTACCTAAGACAATAAACACAAGAAAGAAATCTTTGCAGTTATAGACAGTGCAAACCTTGTGCCTCGTCATGTCAAATGCATGTTTTATTTCCTAAGGGCTGTAGGGCTATGGCTACTACTACCAAAGAAACAGATAAATAGTGCAATGTTTGCAACAAAGAAAGCTGATGATATCTGATTTACTAAGTGGATATGCCTATTTAAAAGATATTAATATCTTGATAGAAGACTTTGCAGAGAATTAATCAAACAAAAAGCTCTTATCTCTGCCCAATACACACTGAAATGAAGTAGCTATGTAACAGACTTTTTGTATCTCACTTGTATGCTGCACATTCAGAGATGTTTAAAACGTGCTTTTCCTGTGAGACTATCGTTCAGGAAAAATCACATGTGCTTGTTAAAAAAAATACTAAAGGTTTATTGACCATAATAATAATAAAATCAATACTATAAAAATGTTCTGAGATAGTAGAGAAACATTAGTCCTAACAGCCATAGAAAATGCTGTTATAGAATCAGCTAGAACAGTTAAAGGTTATGGACTATTGTTCTATTGCTCTGCTTAATAAGGCTTTACTTCTGTGGCATATGGGTGTGATTTAATTCTCAGACATATCTTTCTGTTGTGAGACAAAATTCACTGTACCACAGATCAATAAGAAAATACAAAGTTCAAAAAACACCAGGGAACAGAGTTAACAAGTTAAAATTAGAAGAATTAAGAAGCATAACTATCCACCTTTGCATGAGTTTTATGCCAGTGTTACCATTATGCATACCAAAGTGAACCAGATCTAGTGCATGTCCACTATGAAAGAAACATAACCAAGGCAACCAGCTTATAAAATTAAACATTGTCTTATGCATGCTGTCTATTTATTTTAATCAGAAATAAACCACTTTTTTTTTCAGTCGGGAATTCTCCTGATTCTTATGTACCATTTGGCAGTCAATTTCTTACAAAGCGAGTGAATATATCTCTCTAACTCATGACATGGACATCCACCAGCTATCACTATATTTTAGTTAGTACTTTCTAGTGATTCTCACACTTTTTAGCATAAAGGCTCATTGGAGGAGAAAATGGTATCTCACTCCCTCTCTAGGAAAGACTCCAGTTTGTCACAGGTACACGCATCTTGTCAGCAAGAGAAGCAGGTTCAACTCCTCAACAAAGACAGTAGAGAATTGAACCCAACCATTTTGCCTGTCATGTGACTATTATTCATTTGGCATAGGGATAAAAGCACTCCAACATCTTATATTTTTATAAAGGACATGCTTGTATTTTCATAGTGTTTGGAATCCACTTTTTTAATGCTATAAATCAGGGCAAAGCTTGCTTTCTTGATAAAGGGTTTGAGTATCAAAAGCAAAAGTTTACTATTTGGCAAGATAGCACCAAATTACCACCTTCTGCAAGTAGGAAGGAGAGACACACAGATGGAAGCAACTGAACAGATGGTATCAAAGTTGTAAGGGAAAGAGTAATTTCACCTAACTTTACATTGTAAATGTCTGTACCTGAGGTAGCCTTTTTAGGCTCGCGTTACATGCATTGAAAAAGCCAGGTTAATCTGATCTTTAACAGTCACTCACATTGGGGTAGCTCCATTCAGAAGGGATAGTCCTCCAAGTGCTAGGAAAGGAGCTTTGGGGCACCAGCTCAAACACAGATGTCTGCCAACAGCTAGGTGGATACCGTCACAATTGTGTTATTCCCGTAGCTTTTTCAAACCCAGAACAGAAAGCTCACAACACTTCTGGAATGCTATGGTGCTGCATGGGCAGTGGCCAGGAAAAAAAACAAAACCAAACAACTACAGCTCAGATGAGACCATTTCTCCAGTGAGAACCACTATTGTTATTAGTCATCACTCCTCTAATTTTTTTTTCAAGCCAGTACAGAATCTCCTGATGCTTTAGTTGATAACATTTTTTAAGAATCTGCCCCTAGAGTTTCATAGGTCCTTTAGCTTCTTATTGAAAGTCAGAATGACAGCATCCATTTATGTTTAATTTGAAACTTTCTTGGTTTAAAATATATTCCAGATAAAATAATCTTAAAGGAATAAATTCTATTCTAAAGGGTACACTGTGGTACTCTTAATTTCTGAATTTTGTTTTGCAATTAATTCTTTCTCTCCTTAGGAAAAAGAAAAGAGTTAGTACTATAATGCCAAGCTAACTGATCACTGCAATTATTTGACAGTGATGTTGCTTCTAATCCTCTTCCCTTTAATTTGCTAAGTGGGATGGTAGCTTGTTTTTTTTGTAATTTCAGTGCACCATTCTTCCTTACTTTTTCTGCACTGCCATTTCTTCAGCTACATTTGGGAGGAAAAGAACTTTGTTAAAATCCTGATAAACAAATAAGAACACTATGAGGGACACTTCTCCAAAGAATTATCCTTCCCTCGCTGTGCAGGGCACTCCAAACAGTGGTGAACTTTAACATTATGTGTCTCTATTTTTCCAGGCTCATATGTAACTTTACTTCACAAGGATATTAATCCACGAGATTTGTGCGTATTTCTTGCAATGCACATGCAGAATAAAATTTTGGTCCTTACTTTTACAGAATTAAGCCAATGGCAGAACTCCAATAGTTCAGGACAGTAATTTGGATATTTGTAATCTACCCTTCAGCTTTGCCCTTGCTGAGGGCAAAGAGAGGATCTTAATTTATACAGATTTTTTTTTTCCTTTTAAAAGTAGATGCCACCTATGCTGTTTCATGTAACCAAGGGAATTGCCTCAGTCCTAACAAAAGGTTCCATGAAGAATAGCTCTTACTATTACAGCAACTGCTTGTGTGGCAGGGAGCAACATGGCCCAGAGAATAGCATCTTCCTGTGGGATATATGAAAGGGATTCTTCCAGGAAATAGAAACACCAATTACCAAGAAAGTATCCGTGTCATTTAGACATTGGTTTGGCACAGCCTGTGCTCAGCAGCACAGTGATTAATGTGTAATAGCACAACCATATAGGGGAGTAAATGTGTTTTTCACACTTTATGTTTGTCACTTGCATGCACTCAATTGCATGTTGTACATGACCACTCAATATATTAGCTGTTTTGAAATTCCCCTGCACATTTTGGAATGAAATGTTTATGTCATTACAGTATTTGAGAAAGAGCAGTTGATTTTCACCCTCTGTTTAATTAGATTTTTCCTGTATTCTTCGCACAGTGACTTCTTCATCAAGGTTCACTACCTCCATGTTAAATAGGCTCTCTAAAATAAGGGTTTTCTTCATCATCATTAGACAGTGTAAGCTATTATGAAGTTAATCTTTAATTTCTGAGTCTTTTGATGTGTTTACCTTTTAATATCACTGCATATGCTTAGGATGTTCTTAATAGTTAAAATAACAAGTCACTTCAGTCTGGAATTGAAGATGAAATATACTTTTCAAAATCTTAAATAAAGGTTTCTCTTGGACTGAAGACTACATCAAGAGATGAATCTTAAATCTTTGTAACTTTGGAGTAGATTTTTTTGAACAAAAACCAATAACTTGCGTAACAAACTGGAAATATAAGGGAAATGTATATCCAGAGAACACCCACCATATTTCTTTGTATGACTGACTACATTTTCATTTGTACAGGACTCTGATCAGAGTCTAAATGTGCCACAGTTAAAAAGAAAACAAGTGTCCATTATGTTTTTGACTGCAAGTGCCATCTCCAAATAGGCTCAAAAAGTACATATTTTTAAAATATTTCTCTACAGTTCCTGACTTAAGGGATCCAGTTCCTCACTATACTGTGAAATTTTTTACAGTAATGCATATTACTTCTACTGTTTCATTTTCTTCTTTCAAAGGGAACACAGTGATAAGCCAGTGACAAGAAATTTTATTGAGGCATTCTGATTTCTTTCATTTCAGCCTGAGACTTCTTAAGCAACTCTTCATGAGAAGAAAAACTACTCAGTAATTGGTTTTTAACCTTGATTTAAGCTCCTTAATTTAAGTCTAGAAAAACTCACGTTAAAATAAAAATTGTGTGAAGTTCTGCATTTAATATGTCAGCAGGATCCAGGATACTGAGATTCAAATGCTTAACCACAATAGGTAAAGCTGCTGAAGCACATAGTCCCTCTTTACTCTGGAAATGGCACAAGCTGAACATGCTACAGACATACTTAAAAATACACAATTACCTTATTTTCTTTTTGAATAAATACTTCCTGGGACTGTTTAGACACTGGAGTTTTAGTTTAGTGCTCAGATTGGATATTTTGAAGAATACCTGTGAGAAGAAAGGCAGGTTATGCTATTTGGTACAAGTTCCCTCATTTCTAATAACTGCACTGTTCAAAGCAAAGGACAAGGACACTGTGGCTGATATTCTGTGTATGGGCAAACACTTTTAAGAGTAAGTAAAGTCTCCGCTGATGACAGATAGCACCTTTTCTGACTATGACAGATAGCCATTCAGTGAGCTTTCTGTGTATCCACTGCACAAATTCTATTTCGTCAGCCAGATAAGGAAAAGCGATAGCAGATAGAAATCTGTGTCAACACAAAGTAAATTAAAAACAGACGTCTTCCATCTGATAGTATCTTTTTTATATAATGTAATTTCTTTAGCAAATGTTCTGTGTTTTACTCCAAAAGATTCTAGAAAAAAGTGTGGCTGATGGATTATAAAGGAAATAGGCAAAGCTGCACAGAAGGGCATAACATCAAGGGTAACAAAAAGTAGTTATTATAGTATATATTATTAAACCCTATTTTTTGTCACTTTATAAAAGCCGTACTTTCCCTCTTGCTCTAGGAAAAAAAATACATTAAGGAGACAAAATATATTCAGATTTATGAGGACTGATATGCCTATTTCCTGTTAAGTACTATGACCAAATGTTTGCATACTTCATGCTCTTCAAACTTTCTTTCATGCTGGTTTTAGATGTTATTTGTTTCACTCCATGTATTTTAGTATTCAAGGAACTTAGTGGAGCAAAATGGAAAGTCTTAAAATGGGAGTAGAACATTCCATGTAAAATTCCTCTTAACAATGGTGGGAGGTCTTTATCTAATTCTCCATTGTTTGTATTGAAAATTCATTCAAAATTTCTAACAATGGAGCTTTAGCAGATTACTCATTCATTTCAAAAGATTTTCAGAAACATCTGGTATTTCACACACACAAAAAAAAGTGGCAATTGGGCTATTGAATGTCAAAGGAGACAGAAGCATACTGATTTGTCACAAAGAGTAGTCCCCATCACTGTTCATCACCAATTGCTTTAGAAAGATGTTTAAAGAGAGCAAGACATGTAATACACATTCGATTTGTAACATCAAGCATTCTATGGTAATCAACATTGTCTTTAACCTTGAATCAACTGACGATACATGATTATAAATATATGTTCTCGCTCAGAATAGAAGAGGCAACATAAGCAAAGGGCACAAAAGAATACATTAAAATTACTTTTACAAATAGATTCCATTGTAATAATTTGATGATCAACATCTTGTTCAGCCATCTGCAATTTTTTACCACATAAAACCATTCACAAATAGCCATACTGCACACTTGCAGAAGTCAGAACCTATAATTTATAAAAAAAGTACTAAGGAAAAAGAAGATAAGTCAACAATGCAATTCACTGAATTATGCTGTTAATTTTTTGCACTGCTGAAGGTATTACAGGCCATTAGCATGTCGTCTCTTTACTGTACATTTAGTGGTTTTGGAAAATTTGAGATTGATAATTCTGAAAAGGTCTTTCTTTAACCTAGAGCTAATTGATCCACAATACTTTGTTCATATGATTTCCAGTTTTTCCATATAGGTCTAGCTGTGACATGATATTTCCATTCAATTCTTGATCCAAAAAATGGGCTTAAAGCTTGAAAAATAAAAGAAGCTTTAACCTGTCAATGCAGGACAGCAATCTATCACATTTTTAAGTATACTTAAGTAGTTGACTCCTACTGAATTTACTAGACTTAGATGAATTACAGTAGTTTCCTGCACTACTAATGAAATTTTGCAAGCTAAGTTTCTGATCCACAGTCTAAGGAATTCAGAGAGAACCTCTGTGCAAAGCAGAGGTAAAATGGTTCACAGCCAAAGTTGTCAAAGTACCTTTATAGAAATGTGCAGTTGAATGAAAGGGCACTGTAGGTATTCAATCCACTAAATGACTGACAAAAAAACCCCACAGAATATAATAAAAAAGCAAACCAATGCCAGTAAAGTTTCTAGAGAAAAGTTATCATACACAATTCATTTATTTGGTGGGGTTTACAATAGTAATTTCTTAAGAGAAAACTAAGATCTAATCTTAAAAACAAACAGTAAAATATATAAACTACTAAGATATGAAGAGGCATAAACTATTTGCAAAATTTCAAAGACAAGGAATAAAACAAGCAAAAAACAGAGGTCACATTTTGATTATTTATGAAAATATACAACAAAACATCCAGTCTAGTTTGTTTTGTTTTTTTTTAATTTAGAACAAGATGCAGAAATACAGGAGAAAATCTAAAAATAAAATTACATGCATGGGAATTTGGAGAGATAGGAGCATTCAAAGAAAATTTTTCAATACCTTCAATTTTCTCACACCTTCAACGCCTGTCACGTCTTAGAAATTCAAAAGATTTCATGTGTCTCATTATTATACTAAAAATTACCCATCTTTTAGAATGATATAAAAACTGTAACAATTACACAAATTTTTATTTTATTTGAACTTGGACAGCTGAGATCAATATTGTGTACTGAACTTTGCATGGAATAAGTGTCAATAACTCTCAATAGAATAAAAAGTGATTATTATAAATGCTTATAGTAAGGATATTTCAAATTTATTTGCCTAGATTCTGAAAGTTTCCTGATAGTGGAAGTGATACAAATGAGGTAGAGAATCTGCCTGCGCAGAATTTTCCTGTAGAGAAGGATTCAGCTTTGATAAATTATCCTGTATGCACACAAATAGTTAGTTCGAATTGAAACACAGGATATAAAAAACATATCTGTTCTGCTGACATAGTGACAATGCCATTTTTCCCGGGACTCTAAAGTCGTTTCTCACTGGTGCAATTTTAAACCCTAAATTCCATTAAATTGTTCATGCACTGAAGAAACCAGATAAAGTGATTGAGTTAAGTGTTTTATAAACCAAAATTTTCTTGTTTGTTTTCTTTGGAAATTGCTGGATATAAAAATCTCTGTGGGCACTGTCCATTATTGGCATATAAAAGAACACTACTGTAATTTCCTTTTAAACTGAGAAGTATTGCAGGCTGGCTGATGAAAATGGGTTTTCACAAAAGTTTTCATTTCCCCTCCTTGTTGACCAGATGTTCATCCCCTTCAGAGTGTTAGCAACTGTGATAATGTCACTTTTACTTAAAAGCAAGAAAATTTACAGAAATTTAACTAGATATATTTACCTAGAATTTTCCCCAAAATCCTTTTCACATTTTTAAGCAATCTTTCAGAATTTAAATGAAATTTCAGATAGAGATTCATAAATTTTTTTGCATAGCTTATAGGTTATTTTATAGTTTTGGTACAAGAAACCATTTTATTTTTTCTCTAACTCATATAATTTTATTCCCTATAATTATGTTTCTCCCATTTTTGGTTTTCATTTTGTCTTAACATTCACAGCATTACAAGGACTATGAGTTACAAGACAACAGAAGGAAAATTTAGGAAGGCATATATTAATAAAAATAGTCAGCTGAAAAACTTGTAAGAATTGAGAGAACTCAGTTGCTGTAGCATGTCCTGTTGTTTCTGACTTTGCTTTACAATCTAGCTGACTGTGCCACACTGTTTTACAAAAGACACATAGCCCAATTCCAGCATTACAAATCTGCAGCTTGAATATTTTCTTCAGAGTATTGCTGATATTTCTTTAGAATCCCATGAGAATGGAGCATTTCAACCCTTGCAGTCACTTCAGCTAGCTGATGATTAGCAATCCCTGTATCATCTTAATACTTGTTGCTATAACATGAATATAGCAGGATTTGTAAAGCAGATATTTGTGAACTGGGAGTTTGGTGAAATTTTTTCCAAATATCGACTCATGTTTGAAGCTTTTGTTATTAGTGTGTTCCTACATGCAATCTCTAATACTCCCTGTTTTAAAAATCTGAAAATGTCAGCAGATTTCCCTCACATCTGAGGCCTATAATTGACAGGATAGGATTAAGAGAAGGGTTTTGATCTATTCCATTTAGCACTTCAATTGTTTTCTCTTTATTTTTATACTGGGTTGGGTTTTGGGTTTTTCTGTAGTTGTCATTTGGTTGGTAGGTTTTTTCCCATAATCCAAAGCACAATGAAATATTTAACTCTTCTTAAAAAGAAAAGAGAAGGGAGCTTATAACTTAATTGCTAAATAATGTAGACCAGAAAAGGGCTGATCTTTTTCACTCTTCCCATTGTTCTTTCTTAAAGCTTTTTTGCTCTATTTTTTTTTTCTGTTTGTGATGTTTGCATGCATGCAGGAAGATGTAGCAGGGATTAGAAAAGCACAGGAAAAATGGTAACTTGATATTTTGCAGCCACAATTTGAGCCAAAGAGCAAGTATCTACAATCAATACCTTTACTTCTACATTGTAGAAAATGTGCTACTTTTAGTTTTTTACCCTTCTATATTAGGGATGATGCTGATTGCTACATACTACCACCAAGGAGATATTGATCAGGACATTCTGGAGACAAAAATGCCTTGTGGTTACAATAACTCTTATTCTTAGCAAGAAAGAAGGAACAAAATGTACATGATACAGCAAAAAGCACTTCCTATGTGATTTTGTCATGTTAATTGACATTCGTTCCCCGTCATTTTCAGGAATATTTACGTCTATTTGTTGGCTGAGGTTCCAGCTCACAATGTCACCATGAAGAGCTGAAGAAAGGCTTAGACATTGTCATCTCAGTACCAGAGGAAACTTGGGATCTCCTCCTTATTTTTGTTCCTCAGGTGACTGAAGCATTAGGCAGTAATGTTGCAATTGTGCGTCCAGGACTGTGTCTTTTGGGAGACAAACTCTCAGCAATGTTAGAGCACTGGCATTTCTTACCTTGGTTTGTAGGCACTGACAATGAAAGCAGGGAGCAGATGCAGTGTCCAAGGCAGTGTGGATTAGAAAGGCAAAAGAGCAAAAGAGCAAAAGAGACTGAATATAGGGGGAGTAAATGGGATTAATATCTGTTACTGACTTTCTTTTGTCTCCTTGATGAAATTGCCCCTCCTTCTGGTAAAAGCCCACCATAAGGACACATGGAGACTATAAATATATATCTATATATAACATTTGATTCTGCCTTAATGCTGAAGGAGTTTCCTAACATGCACTGAAACTAGGATGTCTTCACTCCCTTTCTATACATATTTTCAGTCCCGTATTTCACTTAGTTATAAGGAGATAAGTGTATTTTCTGAATAATGAGAGATCCCCCACCCAATACCCTCATTCAAAGAGAGCAGGACCACAGACACACGGCGTTATGAAGAATTAGATGGTAATCACTTGTGCAGTTACGGGACAAATCTTCGTTTTATCCATCCTTCTTTCCCTGCTGCCTCACCATGATTCCTTCATAACTGCAAATAAATAGATTTCTTAGCACTGAAGGAGAGCTTTCCCAACACTGGTCTTCAGACTATCACATGGCTAGCGAGTTGAACAAGAAAAGACGGATGTCCCTGCAGGATGGCACGGAAAGCAAGTATAGCTACAACAGACTGGAATTACAATAGCTTGCTAAAATGCTCCAAAATTTGTGGATTAAAATTCCTTTTTTTTCTTTTTTTT
>VZRS01007228.1:379407-399825 GCA_013398055.1 Ifrita kowaldi
TTTTTTTTTTTTTTTTTTTAATTCACCATCTGGTTTTACTTTTTAGAAAATGCTGGTATGCTGCTATGGTACCTTATTGGCCCCTGCAGTACACCTGGTAAATATAATAATATACATTTCACTGAACACTGACCTAAAACATTTTTTAAAAAATAACAAAACCCTTTATTTTTTGCAAATCTTTTCTGACTGCCATGAATATTGCACTACACACAGATTTGGGGGAGGAAGGGAGAATAAAAAGAGGAAGATGACCAAATGCCCAGGAAATTAAAATTTATAGGGTGATTTCAATGCCCTTGGACACTCACTTAACATCTCTCTGATTTTCTCAGTCTCTGAAAAGGGTATGAAAGCAGTTAGAATTAGAAAGGGTATGACAGCAGTTAGAATTAATTTCATGCCACATTGAAAAAAAAATCAAGTATTTTTATAATTCAGACAAAAAATCTATGGCATGTTTTATATCTTTCTATACAAAACCTAGCCAAGCCAAGCCAAACCAAACCAAACCAAACCAAACCAAACCAAACCATTGGGTTTTTTACCCAGAAATGTTCTTTTAATTTGCTCTGGTTTTCTACACTCAGAGGTCTTTTGAGTCTTGATGCGAGAAGTATAGAAAAGAAAATGCCATTAAACTGAGTGCACAGTTATATTTCTAAGGTGTCAGGAACACACTTTTACTACTTTCACATTTGTTAAAAATTATGACCAATTAAATTTCTCATTAAAGTAAGAATAAAATTGATGCTTAAGAATTCAAATAATTTCACTCATACATCTCATAGAAGCCACCATAACAGTGATCTGGTAAACACACTGACAAAAAGGGATATGTCTTTAGCTGGAGTCCCAAGACATCTCTGATAAGCTCATCCAAAACCTCTGTGATGGGGAGTAGTTGGCAGAACAAATAAACCCTGAAGAGTCCAGGACAAAGAAACTGTGATAATGAACTGATCACCCAGGAAAACAGGAATCAGCAATCATTATTCCAGTAACTGACAATGTGCACCGTCTTATGTATCTACAGTAAAAAGTACAAAAAATAAATTGCTGCCTGTTCAAAGAGAGCTTCTCTGCACATTTTTGCAGTGCTTGACCTGCATGAGGTCTCCTGGACAGACCACAGTCTTGCTGGGGGTGCCTGCCTGACTCCACGTCCATGACACCAGGACATGGATAACCACTAAAGTGACAATTTTTTCTTCAATTATTGGAACAACTTGGTGAGTGCTGTAGCAATAACAGCTTGTATGATACATTTATGGGGCACACACAGAGGCAAATGTTCATAAGCGTATATTTGCTCCCATAGTTGGAACTCAGTAATTGCTTTACTCTAGTAATATATATGCACACACACATATATAAATTTAACTGCTCCCCTGGTAGTAATTTTGCAGAGACTTGTGTATATATATATATATACTAAGCACGATGTTTTAATGGCAATAGCTTTGTAGTAACTTGTAATGAAGACATTCTCAGAAATGTCTGTGACCTTGTGCATTGTGGAACCCTGAGAATCCCAGTCTCCATCTTCGTACACCTGCCAGTCAGGGAATCCTCATACGTGACGATAGTGACCACTACAACACCATAGCAAAATTAAATGCTAAATGACTACAACAACTAAGACAGAGGACCCTCCCAGACTAATGGAAGAATGCTTAACATGTTTGATAAGGTTGATTTCCACACATTTGATAAGGTCATTCACTGCTGTGCCCTTCTAGATAGGGATTTTTTATTATTATGTACCATTTTACATTTCATCAGACTAATCCCTATGAAGGATCAAATAAACCAGATATTTCATAGAATTACAGAATAGAATAGAATCATTGAATCATCAAGGTTAGAAAAGACCTCCAAGATCATTGAATCCAACCTTAGATCAAACACCACCTTGTCAACTAAACCACAGCACTAAATGCCATGTCCATAGCACTAAGTGCCATGTCCAGTCATTTCTTGAACAATTCCAGGGATGGTGAATCCACCACCTCCCTGGGCAGTCCATTCCAATGCCTAACCATCCTTTCAGTGAAGAAATTCTTCCTGATTTCCAACCTGAATATCCCCTGACAGACTTGAGGCCACTTCCTCTTGTCCTGTTGTAAGTTGACTGGGCGAAGAGACTGATCCTCTCTTGACCACAACCTCCTTTCAGGGAGCTGTAGAGAGCAACAAGGCCTTCCCTTAGCCTCCTTTTCTCCAGGCTAAACCACCTTTACGTTTAAGATTCTGGCACAAAGTTTAATACAATTATCTCTGATAAAATATTAGGGAAGCAGTGCTTCCCAAGTTGTAAGGTGCTGCCACACAATGCTGAAGGAGGAGTTCAATCACTCACCAGTGTGGAGTCAATGTCAGGATTTATCACAGAGGTAGGTCCCTACCTAACTACTGCACCTAGAGAAACAGTAACAGATAATTATAAATGCCCAAAAATATCTCAGTGGGCATTGAACGATTTCAAAAAACAGAACTTTCATTCTGATATGGACAGAATGTGACTTATCTTAGAATTGGTAGTTCTTCAGAATAAATTGCAGAAGTGATAAGGGGAGGAATAGCTTTCATAGATCTCCACAAAATACGAAGTATATTGTGTTACAGTAAATATCCCACACATATTAACACCAATAAATAAAGACAACAGTACAGATGAGACCATTGATTTATTCATAAATTCTGATCTGTTTTCCCTTTTTTTATGACCCCATTTAATCACTGCATGTTTTAAAGGCTGTCATAACAATCTCTA
Organism: Ifrita kowaldi; assembly: GCA_013398055.1. Classification (NCBI taxonomy): domain Eukaryota; kingdom Metazoa; phylum Chordata; class Aves; order Passeriformes; family Cinclosomatidae; genus Ifrita; species Ifrita kowaldi. The sequence goes on from VZRS01007228.1 coordinate 382,184, forward strand.
TTTTTTTTTTTATTATTAAATGATGTTTTATAGGACAGTTTTATAATCTTGTCAATAGACATTTCACCTTATGTTTTTCATAAATGAGACTTATTAGTCTCAATTGTGACTACAGCCTTGTAAGATAAATATTCTAAAAGTTGAATAAACATAATAAATAAAAATCCTCTGTTAGAAATGCCCCTCCCTATTTCCAGTGATTAATGACCAGCTCTGCCATTCATATTGCATTCATAATGCAGGACATATTTATCACTTGCTTAGGTCCAGCCCACTCTGTATCTCCTCCTTTACCCTGCCCTACTTGTCCCTCTAAAGGCAAACAGTGTATGTGAAGAAAAAAACACCCTTATTCTTTCCAATCACTTTGCATACTGTCACATTACGGCATCATATTGTGCTGCACCCCTACAAATAAAATAGCCAACCTAGACTATAAGCAATGACAGAAATGTAAATAATCTAGTTATTGAAAGTTATTATCCTGCATTTAAAACAAGTCTCTGGAAATGCTTATGATCTAGCATGGACTTAAGGGTTATATAAAATTATTATTTGTGTCGATAATACCTACTGCGCAGTTATCAAGTTACTTTTTGTTTTGATAGTGTGAAAAATGAATCGATTAGGTCAGACAGTAATAACTTTTTTCTGTTTATTAATTTACTTTCTGAATTTACTAAAAATATTCTAAAATTTGTGCTATTTATTTTATTCTGTGAATCATACACTCAACTGTCTGTTGTCACGCCACATGGTTCTTTGCTTTATTGCTTGCTCAGTGGCTGAACTAGCAGAAAGATATGTTTCAGAGTAGTAGCCCATGTCCACAACTGTGGCATGTAGCAGGAGACTGAACAGCAGCAGCAATCCAACTCCTTTCATACCTCAAAACTACTAGTTTCCCCTCTCCAACTCCAACCATCCATATATATAACTTTCTCATAAGAAAGGTTTTGCAAGTACTTGACACCACATTACCCTGCCTTGTGTCAGCTAACTGCTAGGTGCATTGCTCCCAAAGTGGAACCCATGATCCTGGAAGAGGGGTGCTCAATGTACCACATATGGAGAGAGTTGATCACTTCAGTGCTGGATTTGCAATAATGAGCCTGCTGAAAAAAGGGTTCTCTGAGCTGGCTAATAAAAAAAAAAATGTAATGGAGAGAGTTTATCTTAAGGTTTTTCCTAATCCACAGTTAAAAGCACTCAATTCAAGTCTGAGTGAAAGCAGCTGGTACATCCGACCAGGGTTTACAGTCAGAAACACTCCCAGAACTTGGAGAATAAGTTTTCTACAAGACAGCAAGGAGGGAACAGCCTGTCCTTTATGCTATAGCTAGGAAAAGAAGGGACTGAGATTGGAAGAGATTCCTTGTTGTCCTTCCCCTAGCAGTCATAACACTAGCCTAGAAGTTAGCCCTAGTACACATTCACTTGTGTCTGTTCTTTGAGGGAACTGCAATTCCCTCTGGGTCTAGCCCACAGCTACTTCACGGAAGCAAACACACTGCTAAGCCCCAGTTTATGCAGAGTATCTAATATTTTCCAATACTGAACTAATTTTGCAATTCCTCTCTATTTCATCTGCTAAAGCTTCTGATTCTCTGCTTCTTAAGCTCCTTTTCTCATCTGTTCTCTTCCACTTCTTACCATAAGCAATTTTCAGCTTCTATCAGAGGCTGCGTTCAACAGTGTCCCATTCTTCCTGGATCTTGTTTTACCTTTAGCAATGGGAGCTGCTGCAGTGGCTCTGGATGAAGGTTGCTTTTCTCTGGGTAACTAAGTACTCATAATGATCAGCATCAGAAGAACAAATTACCTTTGACATTGTGTTTTCTCTTCTTTTGTGAGTTCTCAGTTTTAAGAAGACAGGATCAGACATAACAAGAGCATCACCAGCAGTTCCTGAGTATCTTCATTAATTTTTTTCTCTTTTTCTCCCAAATGAACAGTTTTTACAACTTATAATACTGTATAAAAGTCACCATCCAAGGTTTTCCCCTCTGTTAAAGCTTTCCGAAGCTAAAGAAGAAAAGCAATTGAGAAAGCAATATAACGTCCTGCTGCTGCAATCCCTTCATTTTGAGCATACTGTATTTCTTGGTGCAGATGAGCCATCCACTAATAAGTTTTTCAAATTATCCAAACAAACTCTGAACTTCCTGCTGGTTCATTTCTCTGCATCCTTCTCTTTTCTCTTGTTGTCAGCGGCATGGTTCCTTCCATGCTGTTAGACCACCTGTTCAAAAGAATAATAATAACAATACCCCTTACTGTTAAAAATATAGCATTTCTCCCAAGTTAACAAATTTCCCATTACACCACTTTAAAATTATCTTGGTGCAATTAACGTATCCTGATTGATCCCATTGGAAGTATCCAGGCACTGTAATGTAACTAGTTAATCTCCACAGGAAGAGTCAGCCAAATCACCTGCTCACACTCATGATGGGGTCTAAATTGAATTCCATAGGAACAAGCTCTGGCAGAAGTCACAGTTTATTTAATATCTGCCAGGAGTAAGCTGTGCTGTTATGGAAGTAGCTGCCACATTCCCTGTACCACAGTCAGTGCAAACACAAAAGCTCAGTTTAGTGGATATGCCACAATCCACTATCAAACCTCTTTCCTGCAGCTGGGCTCCCTACAGCAACAGTTACCTCCAACAGAGAGATGGTTCCAAAATTAAATTGCCTTGTCTCAAATACTGAATCTAATAGCTTCAATTTCTCTAATTGCTCTCACTCCCATGGCATCCCTTCCTGGCTCTGGTAGCAAGTTGAGTGTGGATATGCCATGTCCATCCTTGTACATAGGGATAAGGTTATTGACATTACACCCCACAAAATCTGCATAGTTTAGCAATGCTCTAAGGTTTGCTTCCTGGGGGGAATTATGATTTTTTTTCTATTTAAGTGCAGTTTTTCCCATGGGATAGCTTTGGATTTATGTCAGCCTTTTTACAGCAGGGAGAACAGAAATAATCTCCAGCTGTGAGGAGAAATCAGGTGCAGATTTTAGTTCAGTTATGAAAAATAAAATAAACTATGAACTATGAGAGATTGCTGAGTCAAGATTTGACCTATGATACATGAGCAAGTGTGGAATATGATTGATACCTTGTTAGTATTGTATTTTTTAAAAAACCCAAGCAACAAACACAAAACAACTACAAATAGATTCCATTGTGTTAGAGTCTACATGCAAAAAAATAAAGTAGCAATTATTGCCCAAAAGAATTGCAATCTAACTACATGGAATAATATCAGTTCTTTTAAAGAACAGAGGATTGAGCAATATATCATATAGTCAAGATTTTTGCAGAAGGTTGTGACAGAAATACCAGAAGTCACAGAGGGAGGAAATGAAGGCAAAATGTCTCAAATTCCATCTGCAATCTTAATCAAGCTCATCCTTTCCTTCCTCTGAGGGTCCTGATTAGCTGCACAAAATGACTGATGCCAAGCTACATCTTATTTTGAATAAATTAATGATGTAGGTTGAGGCCACTTCTGTGAATTATGATAAACAAAAATGACATTCAAGGTCACAAATTCAACCTGTCAATCAGGCAAACAAAAACCAAACGAACGTGGGATTGTTTCGATATACCATCAACGTAGTCCCGTGAAATGCTTATGTCCTAAATATTCCTAGGACAATCAAGTGGCTTCATGAATAATTCACTTACCTTGGTGAAAAAAGTTCCTCCAAACTTTATTTGGTATGCCCATGGAATAACTTCTAAAGGAGAGAAGCATTTCATTCATATGTAGATTTCTGAATTCGTGCTATAGCAACAGTTAGGCATGGTCAGAAACTACCCATGTTCATCTAATTAAAAACCTACCTTTAGCATGATTTAAGCTTAACTGCCATGTTTACAAAACCAGCACCCTACACTTTAGAATAGATTTGAAGTATCTCTACCTTAAACAGCAAAACATCCAGGGAATAAACACAGCTATATCAAAAGAAAATGCTCAACATAGTCAGTTCTGTTATCTAAAGGCCAGTTTTGAAAGTTATATATGTAAAAAAAATCTTGATCTTTTTTCCTTTTTTGTGGGTTTTATAGAAATGTTAATTATAATGTTAAGATTTGATAGTATTATTGTGCTGGTTTGGGGGGATATTAAATTAAAAAGCAAGAAGAGGTTGTTTTCCACTGTTGTTCTGTTTCATTTTTAAGTCAGAGACATGTTTTCAAGTTTGGTTAGGAACAAATTCCCACGTGTCATGGGTCTGGGAGGAACATGGAACAAAAGGTCAAATTTCACTTGCTGCTGCAGGTTTTTGTGTGGAAGCCATACACACAATTGGAGAAGGATGCAGCCGGAGCATGACTTGTGTGGGCATGGAAAAGCCTTAGGAAAAAATACAATTTAAACACAGCTGGGAATAAAACACCTACCTAAGAGTGCTATATTCTACCTTTTTTGTTGATGCTGCTGTAGATTTGGGGTTTTTTATGGGTAGTATTTTTGGGTTTCTTTTAGGTTTTAATGTTAATGATTGCCTGCATAGGGAAAACTTATTCAAGGTGGTATGTTTTCCCTGAACACTCTTAGTTCCATCTTCTTGACAGATGTTCAGCACCTATTGTTATTCACTACTATCCAAAGTATATTTACTATCTTTTCTATGAACTACTTTTCCCAGAACCACATATTCACTTTAAATTTCCTATTTTCTGGGTTAAATCTTCTAGATTTGTGCAGAACTTAACTTCAGAGAACTAAGAAAACCTTTCCATATTAATGTTATCATCCTGAGCCACGGTTCTGAAATATTTCAGTTTGTTACCTATACCTCTTCTGCATTGTAATGAGGATAACTGGAAGCTGCTTATTTTTTAATGGAAACTTAGAATCTTGAGACCCAATAACACTTCTCCTGCATCTTCTGAAAGACATTAATATCCTCTCTATAAATCAGAGAGTGATTGTTCCCAAAGTTTTCTACCAGAGGACTCTCAAGTGCATGATATGATAACAGCATAATCTTAGCTTAGAATACTCTCTGCTAGTACTGGCTCAGATTCTATTTGTGCTTTTAAAGGATGCTCTGCATGGAACAATCAGTTTCGGTGATTTATTTTCCTCCCTTACAGAATAACCTCTTTTGCTAATCACTGTGTTGAAAGATTCCTGTATTTCAGATTATTTTGGAAAACATAAGCAGTAGTTTTATGTGATTGAGTCTTTTTTGTTGTTGGGAGGCACACAGAAAATTTGCTCTTACAGTCAAGGAGTGTGTTTGTTTAGATCTAGATCACCAAATGATTAATCACTGAAATGAGCATCAAAATCAACACTTCATAAATATGCTAACAAAAATATAGACATTCATCTACTCAATGATACACAAGCAAAACTAGTAGGACTTGAATTTCAGGCTTGTCAATAAAAAAATCTAATCCTTTAGAAAGAAATAGAAAACACAATAGGAAATGAGAGCTTGATTAATACAGAGGAGGGAAGAGGAAAGATTAAACTCTGCTTTGTATAGCACGTGACCCATGTGACAAATAATAGATTACAGTACTGTGCATATGGATTTCCATATATATATATATGTACATATATATGTCTATATATGTCTATATATATATGTCTATATATATATATGTGGGTGTGGATGTGGGTGTGTGTATGTACGTATATGTATATTTAGATGTATACCAGCTAGACTAAACTGACAATGCAATTAAGCCATAAAAATATTATCATAGACCAAATTCCATTAACATGTCAACAATAATTTTCCCAGTTTTCTTCTCACTTTAAAACTGATAGAGAAATGTTCTCTTGCTTCCTTCCCAAGGTATTATTTTCTGTCATCTGATATTTGCTTCTACCAAAGCCAACTATATATTCTTGCTTTAGATGAAGTTGAAAGCTGAGAGCCCTTGAGTCCTCAACAAGGCTTTTGCATATACATATGGAGGGACAATTTGTCTGGGTTTTTAAAAGGACTGGTGTGTACAGAAATGAAGCTTGAGGTCTGAATTTTATGTTGTCTTGAGTACTAGCCATAAATCGGGGAAGAGAGCATTTATTAAAGTTGCAGAATAAATAATTTCTACAAAATCTCCAATAGACAATGAAATAAATCCTTCTTTTTGGTTCTGTTTGGCTGTAAAACTTGGCTGATTGTTGGTCATTTCAGTGGAAGCATGACAAGACCACCTGAAAATACCTCCAGCTAATCTCTGCAGTAGCTAGATTTGTGCCATTTCAGACTTGCTATACCTAAACTCACTCTTTGAACTGAATCTTGAAATTGCCTGTAAACCACAACAACCTACAGACTACAAAGGCAATGAACTCCCAAGGGAGAAAGTTATAGACAGGCAGGCTGCAGCAGTAAACAGCATGATTAGCAGATGAACTTCTGACAGATTCTAGATGTAACTGGGACACTTCCAATTACAGCTTCTTCAGCTTGATCTTCCCTTCAAAGAAGCAGATTCAATAAACAATGGAAGAACTCTTCAGCCACAGAAGAATGGTAAGATGAATACTAATATTTTCCATTCTTTTTCCTGTCCTAATTTTTCTTTTAGGTGCTATGTGTAATGTCTAAAAACCAGAAGTGAAGTGACTGGCTGTAGTTTACTATGTTTCTTCACTATGACACGTTGGCAGAGTAGTATAAACGTTTCACTGCACAACAGAAACATTTGAAGCCAGACGTAGGATACAGCTGATTAAATAATTATATAACTGATTAATTTTAACTATTTATTATTTTTATCAATTTAGTTGTTGTTTATCAATTTTCTTTTCTCTTTTCTTTTCTTTTCTTTTCTTTTCTTTTCTTTTCTTTTCTTTTCTTTTCTTTTCTTTTCTTTTCTTTTTCTTTTCTTTTCTTTTCTTTTCTTTTCTGACATTTTAAATCACATAAAAATATCTTAATGATTCACAGGGATTGTGACCCTCAGAGTAAATGTATTGCTGACCCTCCTCTGGATATTGTACTTTACAGATAAGTAATGTTGCGTGCTTCAGAGAATCACAGAAACATTTAAGTTGAAAAAGACCTTTAGGGTCATTAAGTCCAGCCTTTGACTGATCACCATCTTATGAACTGGTCCATAGCACTAAGTGCCATGTCCAGTCATTCCTTGAACACCTCCAGGGATGGTGACTACAGCACCTCCCTGGGTAGACCATTCCAGTGCTTAGCAACCCTTTCCATGAAGAAATTCTTCCTCCTTACCAGCCTGAACCTCCCCTAGAGCAGCTGGAGACCATTTTCTCTTGTCCTGTTGCTGGTTGCCTTGGAGAGGAGACCGACCCCACCTGCCTACACTCTTCTTTCAGGAAGTTGTAGAGAGCAATAACGTCACCCCTGAGCCTCCTTTTCTCCAAGCCAAATAACCCCAGGTCCCTCAGCCACTTCTCGTAGGACTTACTCTCTAGACCCTTCACACAAAGAGGGATTTATCTGATTTAGTGCAGATGCTAGGACTAGTCAGCCCCTTTTCCATCTGTGGAGAAAGTGGGAATTCCCAGAACACAATTCTTCTCATCCTCAATGTGACATTTAAAACAGCTCAAAAGATTCATGCCTTTAAATTCTTTGTTTTTCGTGACTGAAATAAAAGCCATTTAGGAAAATAACTCAATGTGGGTATCTTTGCTGTAGACACCTGGACTTCAGTAAAATAAATTAATCTTCACAGCCAGGTCTGACATGTAAAATTGTCTTAATATGTGTATAGCTCAAAGTATACCTCAAAAAGCACTATAGTCACAATATCGTATACAGTAGCAGTGTTTTTCTCTAATTCTTGTAATTCAAAGGAAAATGAATAGTGATGGATACACTTCAGCTGACAAGCAAAAGAAAAGAGTGGAACTTACTATTACTATTCAATATGCGTTGCCTGCTACATGAAGGGATTCAACCTATGTTTGATGGAGGGGCACAACCTAGAAAACAATAAACGGTAGAGTAGTATTTATTCTTCTCTGATCAAGTTTTTGCTTTGGAGAGATCTCAAAGAACACTATAAACAAAAGAACTCTCATGGTTTTAATCAGATAGAGACATAAACTGAAGTGCAGGGAAAGAAAGATATTTAAGGTTGCTTATTAGGCTAATGATAAAACTGGAATGAAATTTCCCTTAGTCCCCTTTTAAGTCACACTGGGCAATTAGAGTGTCTCAGTCTGTAAAGTCCTTCACATGAAAAAGGAAAAGAAAACATTGGAGATAAGTAATGTACGTATAACCCTTTTGAAGAAAAAGCAGCAACATATTTTGTTTCTGACAGTGCTGATGAAATAATAGTCCAGGGCATTATCAGAAAGGGATTTTATCCAAAATGCATTCTTCTTTTACAGGTGAAACAGAACAGATTCACAAGGTTACTAAATGTTAATTAATTTTTTTTTTGTTTTTGGTGGGGGGAGAGAGGTGTCTTTATAAGGCAGAAAACACTTCAGGAATCTGTATTCAATCTGTAGCATCTCCATTGCTAAATGCAATTTAAGACTACAGTGATTTGATGATGTATACTGGAATATTTGTATGAACAGCTTTCTCATACATTTAAAACAAATGGCTATACTGGAAAAACTGTATATACAGACTCCTGTGCAATTGTCAGACAGATTCTGAAATATCCCTTTAAAACTCCCTTCTTCTGAGGAACAGAAATCAAAATCAAGTAAAGTCAGCATAATGCAACTAATTCAGTATTTCAGAGAGAAAGCAGCATCTCTGATAGGAAAAAGCACCCTATCATATCTGTAAATAAGCTTTTAAAAATACATCATTATAACAACCTTTCTTCAAGATATTGAAACTTTGGGGGCTTTGTGAACTGTAAAATGACAGCAGATAAAAACTACAGAAGTAGTGTGCATAAAAATTGAGAAGCTATGTGGTATGTATGTTAATTGTTAATTGATAAGGTAGAAAAGAATTCTTCAAACAGTGTTATGTAAAGACTTTCAGCACAGGCTGCCACTTGAAACACAACATTAGTTACATTAGCAGGGGACTAATGAATTGAGTTATGCCTAGATGATCCTAGCAGGCAACCCATACCCCATGTGGCAAAGAAGAAAAAATGTCTGCAGGTCTCTGCCATGCTAAAGGGGGAGGAAACACTTCCCAGAGCCCACATGTAACCATACAGCAATAACTGCAACAGCAGAAAGAAAATAACAAAAAAACAACCCAGTGTTCCGTCACAGAAAAAGTCTTCCCTTGTCCTCTGAACCAAGAGACTGAAGACCTTTGTAATTTTAATCACTGTCTCCCTGCAGCTGCAACAGTTCTGAGCCTACAGAAAGCATCCCAGGCAATCTTGTCACCCCCTTTACTCACTAAAGAGGCAGACATCTTATGCATTCATAAATTCCAACACCATAAGGTAACACCAGGGCTATTCAGCTAAAGAATACACAGGGAGACTTCAGGAAACAAGAGGAAGGTGGTCATGTTCAGTGATTTTTTTTCCCAGCAAAATTGCAGCAAAATTTTGTGAGTCACAGGAAATGCACACATTGAGGGAAAAAACCTGGGGCATTCTTTCTGTTAAAGGACAGATGAAAGTGGAATTTAAAAAAAATCCTGCAATGAAACCCAGCAATGCTGACCCATGTAAATTTCTCCTGACAATACATACGGTATCTGTACAATTATAAACCTCAGATTTTACTGTAAGGGTGACTGAGCCCTAGCACAGATTGGCCATGAAGGTTGTGGAGTCTTCATCCTCAGAGATATTAAAAAACTATCTAACCAGAGTCCTGGACAGCGAGCTCTAGGTGGCCATGCTTGGGCAGGGGGGTTGAAAAGGTGACCTTCAAAGGTTCCTTCCAACCTCAGCCATGCTATGGTTCTGTGGCTCTGCAGTAGATGCTGTATTTATTTCATAGTTCAGAAACTGGAGGAAGAATGGAAGAAAGGAAAGAAGAAACAGAGTGTTACTTCACGATACACTTTTTTTTCCTGCTGTTTGTAAATACCTGTGAGGAATTTAAGGTCCAACATTTTAATGCAATTATTAAAATTCTGTCACAATGAAATACTTAACTGAAATAAAAGTTTCCAGTCAGATGTAAAATGCTTTATTTATATATATTCACATTATTTTGCATTTATTTAGTTTATTAAAGAAATAATTTAAGTATTTATTTTTTGTTTTACTATTAATTAATCTGGTTTCTAAATAAATTTTATATTAGGATAGTAGAGAAGTTCATGTATAATAGTGCAATATCTACAGATAACATGAGCAAATTAATGCATTATAGAATTTCAGCACATCATTTATATATGTCAAAGTGTAATAGCATGGGATGCATCACCATAAATCATCTCTCTCTTATTTAAAATGTTGGAAAGGTCACCTTCAGACTCAGGGCAATACTAGCCATATTGTTTTTGTTAAGTGAGTGATCAAACTAATCATGGGAAAAGCGCTATTCACAATTTGCAAATGCAGACTGTCCATTCCTTTTTGTTTTTGTCAAGGACGACTTCCTCTCTGTAAAAAAAACAAGAAGTAGAAAGAGAGAGAACCCTAGTTAAATGAGTCCATTAAATAGGATGCTGATTACACTATTTCTAGAGTGGCAAGTTGCTATAAACTGAACACAAGCTATACCTGAAAGTGTGCCTAAAGAATTCCAGTGTCTGGAGGAATTTATCTGGATTTATCTGGATTTATCAATTGCATGAACATATTTATCTGGATTTATCAATTGCATGAATATATTGGTTCATGCAAGACCAGCATAGAAACAGACAAACCAAAGCATGCAAAAGGTGCTGGAAACAAAGAATGTATTTCTGTATACATTGTGAAAGAGCTTATTTTATATTCACAATGCCACATTTAAAACAACACTATTTGCAATGCCTGTCAAATATTAAATTGGTAACAAGTATTTTAAGAGGATAATAACCCTGGATAATCTGCACAGTTTATTCCTGGTTCCTGCTACTAAAAAACACAAACAAACAAACAAATAAGCTGATGATTAACGTACTTTGAGTATTTTTTTTACCACTCATCTAGTGACAGATAAAATATTCTCCCTCTAGAATATTTGTATCACCCTAAGCTTTCAGTTATGTGGAAGAATATTGCAATAGTGAGAGAATGTGTTTTTTGTTTCATTGGGAGTATAAACACTGCAACAATTTTTTCCAGTGCTCTCCAGGAAGCTGAGCTTCACCAGATAGGAATTGTTTCTCTAAGTGAGATTCAGCTGTTATTCACTCTCACAGTAGGACATATTGGGTGTAAATCTGCCCTCCAGGTCCAGAAAAGTCATACTCTAAAACAAAAAAATTCTTTCACAGAATACACTTTCCAAAGAAAGCTCATTCTGTTTGTGACTCCAACCTCTGCTCTGTGTGAGTTTGGAATTTTTTTTTGAGAACACGATAAATAAATGATTCTCACTTGCTAGAGGGCCTTGCATTTTAGTTTTTCCTTGATGTTACAAATAAGAGACATAGTTGACAATTATCCAAGCCTCAACTGGTCATCTCATTAGTCTCTGATCAATGGTAAGGGGATTCAATCTTAGAAGCCCTGTTTTAAATCAATCTGTCTTCTGCAGCTGGTTCTTCCCATTCACTGATTCAAAGATCGATCTCAAAAACTAGCTTAGATTTAGATAATTATATGTTTAATCGTGTCTAAATGTGCATTTTGCTTTCCATCTTCAATCTAGAATCTGTCCTTTGCACTCTTTGCAACCAAATGTTAGAACCAGCACACTGTCCTCAATCTCTTGACCTGTCTGGTTTTGGTTTTCAACCAAGTGTTCTCTTTAATCTCGTCATCCTTTGATTTCTGTAATTTCATTTTACCCTGGCTGCCTCCTAGCTCTCAAGGATTCATCACCTTCTCCTCCAGCTGATCCCCATCCTTTTTACAGTGTTTCTATTGATCTCTTGTAAAAGTCTGGGGTGTTTTTTTCCTTTTTAGGTTACCTTCGATAACCTCAGCTGCAAGCACAAACTCACCCATCATCTTTATGATAAAGTCAGTCTGATGATTCTTTGAATCTCCTTCCCTCTCTTTCCTTCAGCTCTGTCTCTTTCTATTTTACTGCCTGGTGTCAGGCCCTCAACCTTGAGCTTGAAGGACAATTGCGGTAGGGTAAAGCAGATGATCTTTGGTTCAACTTTTGCTACTAGCATGATTTAGAGGAGCCTCCTTGGGTTCTGCACTTTCCACATTGCAGCAATTAGGGTTTCAAAAACTTCTGCTGTAAGTTGATCAAAGTACTGTTCCCACTCCTCTTTAAAAGTATCATATTCAAACTTGGCAAAGATTGAATCCAGCCCATTTCTTGATATATGAGTTTGTCTAAATGCCTGCCCCTGACACATTTGGCAAACAAAATAGAAGAGAAATTATGTTTGCTTGTCACAAACACAGCAGAACAAGTAAAACAGAAGAAATTTTTGTTGGAAGAATTTTGTCTTCATAATAGATGTATAATGAACAAACATTCTTGTTTTCAGTGGAAAAACAATCAAGGGAACAATTCCACTAACGTAGTCAGCAAAATGAAGAGATCTCTATCTTGATGACAACTTATCTTACTCATTACCAACTTGAATTGTTCATGGGTCTATTATTTGAATCAGAAAAAAGCTACATAAATTTGTTTCATTTTAAACATTGGAAATAAGTGAGAGCCTCCTCCAGTTTTTGCAGTATAAAACATGAAAGCTACATATTTTTCATTATATTTTCATCCAACACACAACAGTGTAAATTTTCTTGACAGAAGAAAACTAGGCTCAAAAAGCTTTGTCAAGTAATTAAAATCCAAGGGCAAGTAATGATCATCTGAAACACTATTTGTATTTAGTAGGTGCCAACACTGTGTATATACAATTAAATAAAGAATGCTGAAGAAACAACAAGAAATGGTGTTTTAAATGGCAGGGGGAGAAAAAGACGACAATCAGAAGAGTTGGTAGTCTTTGAACAAACTGATGTTCTTCAAGAAGCTCCTTGCATCGGATACCTACCTCTGGGATTTTTTTTAGTAACTTAAATTCAGCAAATTTTTCTCATCCTGGATAATTTCCACCATGGCTATCAAATAAGATGTAGTCCATTCAGTACACTTTAGCCTTTCCAGAATTCATTCTTTAGCCACAGGCACTAAAAAACCAGCACAGAATGGGGCCTGTCAAGTCCAACTTTCTCCTGATTTGCCACTTCATTTTCTCTTGTGGTTGGCCTGGGATTTATCCCAGTGATACTACTTTGTGGGAGTCAACACCTTCACAGCCTTCTAAATTTTCACTCACACTTCACCATAGGAACTTTTTCACCAAAAAAGGATTTCCCCCCAGACTTCTATTTATATCCTGTCGCTTGCCCATCCTATTTTCTCAGAACAAGTTTTTATACTCTTATTTGCTCTGGGTTTTCTTAAGAAAGTTGACAAGAACTTTAGTTTGAATGATTAAAATTAGCAAAGTTTTACTAAGACTTCTCGGGTTACCAGTGTGTCTAGTTACAGAGAAGGGCTGAAAGGAATTTCCCTGATATTTTGAACAGCCACGTTTTGGCAGATGTGACTTTTGGGGAGAAGAAGTCAGTCTCACTGTCACAATGTGAAGCAGTTTCAGGCACTAACTACTACACTGATCAAATACTTTCAAAAAAGAAGAAGCTCCCAGGGCAAAACTGTTTCAGTGGAAGGAAAGCTTCCAGCAGCAAGAATTTCCAAGGAACTGAGTTACTGTCTGCTGCCCAGCTTCTGCATGGCCCAGCTGCCTCACTAGGCTCTGGGATGGCTGATGGGATCTTGCCAGTTTGCCTTGAAACTGGTGGGTGAGAGTGGAGCCAGGAATGGCTCCAGTTTTCAGTTTTCATAAGATATGAGGAAAGGCACCTAAAGAAAGGATGCAGAAAAAAGTGAATCTGTAGCAAGTAGAAAGTTTTGGTGAAATGGAAATTGCAATATCTTAAATACATTCTCTATTTTACTTGATATGTTAAAAATGGTCATTTTATATCCTGTTGCAGTTTATCAAGCCTTATCTCCCAAATTATAATCTTCAGATACATGAAGACCTATCATCAAATATGGTGCTTTCCACCATGAAGTGTTCAGTTTACGAGAATATATTAGATGCATATCCAGTTTTTCTTGCAGAGGTATATGATTATGATTTTCTCTGGAAAAATCAACTTTATTCCCATTAAATATTTTAAATAGTAATGATTTTGTGTATTTATTATACAGCAATTTTGAAGACGTGGATGGTCAGTGAACTGTTGTGGATTTTTTCTGTGCTTTATAACTTTTCATCAGAATGGGACACTGAATAAACCCCTTAAACATAATTATCAAATTGCCGTAAAAGAAAGAGAATAAAAATGAGAAAGAAAAGAGATTATGGATTACTGAGTGAGGGTCCAGACTTTGAAGTTTTGGCAAACTTAGATTTCAGTTAAGATGTGATTACACCTTTGTGGTTAAGATTACAAGTATTTTTACACAGGAGGCTTTATTTCACCTAGAATACTTTGGTAACAATCATTATCCATAAGACCTCATTGGAAAGACACCAATTGTTGTTTCTGCTGCTTACAGTTACTGACTAAAGTTGAGTCCTTTCATGGTCTCCAAAATCAAACTAAAAGACAGACAATTGCCCAGTTCATCCCATTTAGATTCCAAAAATACCAGTATAAAGTACTATTTTCTTCAATAATTCTCACTATTAAAAATGTTGTTAGTTATTTCTACCAGTGACTCAGAAAACTTCTCAATATTTTTAAAAATCTGGAACTGAAGTATTCATGTAGCTCATGTAGAAAATGTGTATTCATGTAGACTTGTGAGAATACTTATTACATCTCCAGCTAATTAGTGCTGGCATAGAAGATATTAAACATTGCCATCTAGCTCAGAAAAGAGATGTTTATTGAACACTGCTTTCTACCCAATAGAGAAGTGAGGATGGTAATAAAAGACTTTCTGTGTCTGAAGTTTCCTTTGATTTATCTGGTAAGGCCTCCAGTCTGGTCATGTTTCTGCAATCTGGACCATGCATGGACATGTAAAACTTCTGGGCAGCACTCATGGGCTTCCACAAATTACTAAACTGAGTCTGGGAGAAAAGTGGGCATTAGGGGAGCAAACAAGAAATAATTTTTTTAGCAGAGCATTATAGAAGGTAAAATTATGAGCATGTAATCTTATTCTTTTGGACTTTAAAAAAAGAAGGAATAAAAATTTGGAGGCTTTGGCTTCAGTTTACTTAAAGACATAGTTTATCAAAGCCAAAAAAGGGCCAAGATGGTAGCTCTATCATCGTCTTCCTGTTCCTCTTTCAAAATTAACAGATGTTAACTCTGTTTTCAGAATGCCCAAAATCACACTGCTTTCTTCTGATTAATGAAAAATATTAATTTTCTTTTTGGATGAGCTTTTTTTTTTTTTTAATTAATACCTACTCTAGAAATAAATTAGATTATCCAGAATGGTCTCCAGATTTTTAGGTGATTTAAACAAGATCCTGTCTGTATAATCCATAAAGAACAGTGTATTCCTAAATAGTGTATTCTATAATTCTGTGATTCACCAAACAAATTATCATGTATTATACTAGATGACCACAATGTGATTCCCTACTAATGTCCTTGCTTATAGAAATGTTAATCATAATTGCTATACCAATGTTGATGTAACTTCGTGGTTTATCTGGATATGATATACACAGAAAGAAATGCATCTCCCCTAAACCAAAAATGTCTGTTGTGTCTTGATGGGTGTCTGTTGCAAGGGGTTTCTTTTTAAAGTGGAGTTTTTATGTGGAAAGTTACCAGCTGGGAAGTGAAAACTGAGGACATGTCAACATATCTCAAGATCAGATAAGGTAGATCAGATGGAGTCTAGAGCCCAAAGGAATAAAAGTACTAGTGGGAGTCCATGAATTCTCATAAGAAATAGTTTTACTAATGAGTTATCAGCTGAATTGCAAAAACAGATGTTATCGGTAGGACCTGAGGACACTGGAAATTGATTGTGCTCATAGGACATACAGAGCAAGTACCTACTCTAAATGAGTTTCTTCTTCACTTACCTCCATATTAGAGTTTATGGTTGATGAGATGATCTGCAATGGAAATGATATGCAATTGCCACAATCAGCTTTTAAACAGTAATTGCATTGTTTTAATTATTAGGGACTCTAGGACATGATCATTCTAGTTTGCTGAGTTTGCTTTTTTCATGTGAATGAGTAAAATGCAAAGAAGCTTGCTTGTGTCATCACTTCACAGTGCCCTTATTTTACTTTGTAATAGTCATCTCCTACAAAAATAACCAAAAAACCCCCAAAAACCAAAACCAAACCAAAACAAAAAATACAAAAACTAAAAAATCAGAGACAGCCCATCATCTGAAAGTTCAGAGAATCATGAACCTTCTCTAAGCATTAGATTACTCAGCTGAAAAATATTTAACAATAAAATAACTTCTATTTTGGTTCATATAAAATCTAACTTGAGAGTGTACAAAGCATGTAAACTCTCAGTATTAATATGTGCTGTCTGTCATTTACCAGCTGTATATCTGGTTTTGATTTGCAGTAATCAGACATTTCTCATCGTACATTTCTTACTCATTATTTGCATTGTAGGCATGACTTGTAAAGACTTGCAAAAGGCATTTTGCTTCATGCCTTTAAAATAGATTCCTGCATGGTTTTTTTTCACTCCTTTTGTTGCCACTGTTCTGGAAATCAGGAATTATCAAAGAACAACCTAAATAAAAAGGGAAGTGCAAGTAGATTAGAAGGCACAGAATGAAAAACAGAAAATCAGACTCTGAAAACAGACCATGGAAATGCCATTTATACCATACCTAATCCTAAACAAGGCAAATATTAGTCAAGATTATTGGTACTGATTCATAGCTATCACAATAACAATCACAGACAAGGCCCCTGCTTTAGAGACTGCACAGAAAAATCATCTTGTTCAAAATGCTTCAATCTTAAGATGAAGTGAGTGCAAGAAGAAGAGAAAATTCTATGAAGTGTCCTAAATTCTGGCTCTGGCACACTACCTGCTCAATAATTTATATCCACTCTTACTTGAACTTTCTGTTAAAGGTCACTGTCAGGAAGGCTATTACAGGGAGATTCACAGTTATAGTCGGCTCCTTGCAAGTATTGACTGGTGACTTGTTTTAGACAGCAAAGAATTCCTTTCCTCTTTTCTGTTGTTGCATTAAAGTAAATAGACTGTGATTTGGGCTGGGTTTGGGTTTTTTTTTTCTTTAATTTTGGGGTTTGTGTGAGTTGCACAGGCAGGTGGCCAGAACAACCACAAACCCAGGCTGAAATGCAAAGTGTAAATTTGTTTCATTACCTGGAGGATCCCGAAGAAGCACCAGCTCAGCAGAGACACACGAGGGGTAGTGCAGGCTTTATGTTATCAGATACCCTAGCATGATAGATCATTTATTAAAGTGAGTTAAAAGATCCAATATATTTATAAACAAGAAATATTTTCTCCAGTAGGGTGAAGAAGCCAAAAACATACTAAAGATAACTTCAAGACCTAGTCATTATTGAAAAAGCCAAAAAGGTCAAAATCATAGGTGAGTAATTAAAAGTGC